>JAQQZZ010158617.1:0-12166 GCA_030265115.1 Mopalia vespertina | reverse complement strand
TTATGAGCGTTTAAACTCTGTATCTCTACGGCTACATGATATGATAGACGATCAGAGATACAGAACTCTGCATCTAAAAACACCACAAACAAACAAATAAACAATCTAAAATAGAGAATCGAATCATCGAATCATCGAATACTTCTGTTTTGTTTTTTATTTTGTGGAATTGAAATAGGCCCTTAGTGCTTATATACTATCATGGTCTTCGGTGTGGATTTATTTGTTTATTTCTTTCTTTCTTTAGAATGAACGTCATTTGTAAACTTAAATCCCCCATTTTAAATTGTCAAAGCTATTAACGCTTCTGTGGCAATTTGAGGTAGTCACATATGGAGCGGGAGATCAATATTCAACTTTTGAACCATTTATTTATCACAAGATCGTCTGCACTGGATAAATAATTGATGTTTTCCGTGCAGACGTAACGCAGTTGTTGGACAAACCGAATCAAACAATGGAGGTATTGGGAAACGTAAACGTCAAGGCGTTAAAGTATTTTATGGATACTGAGTTTATTGAGTCAAACAACGATTGTTTAAATACTATTACATCACGTGAAGTCTATACACAAGTTTAGAATTGTAAGGAATTTGTATAAACTCTTTTAAAATTTGTGATGGAATAGATTATTTGAGTCCTATTTTGTTTTTTACCGCAGGCAGAGTCATCATCATATAATGATGGGATGTATTTATGTATCGTTCTGAGCGTGTCCGAAGAAAACGACTAAACACGAGCAAGCCGGCAATAGCGTTGCCTTGTAAATGGGGTGCAAATATATGTTCAAAACTCATAAAGCATTAACCCCCATTCATGGTTGTAGCACACACGGATTTGGCGATCTTATGATTTCTCAACAAATACCCAAGCACCTTGTCGTTAGTTTGTTTATTGCCACCACAAGCATATGTTACAAGCGATATCAAAAGGTTTTTGTCCCGCAGATTTAGGATTATATTCAAACTGGGACTTTAATCTGCTTCTCTATTACAAATACGAATTCGCACGTGTTTGATTCGAGAGATGTCCGGCGATTTCTAAAAAAATAAAAAAAAACAACAAAAAAACAAAAAACAAACAAATTTAGAATGAGCACATAGTACATGTATATAAGGCCTAGTTTACGCTATTTACAAATGTTTATACATCAACGGTTATTGCCATTTCTAAACACAGGATTGAAATCACAAATTTCGATTTCAATGACGTGGCAACGAGATTCCACAGTTTTACAGCAAATATCCCGACAGTGGAATGTTTGTTTGATTGTTGTTCTCTGAAATACCAGTTTACAGGTTGATCTATTCTAAACCAATTCCGAATATCTTGATGAAAACATATTTATCTCATATTTTCCAAACTCTGTAGATCGTCATTACCTTCTCTCGAAATGTTTGTAGCTTATACCCATAACAATTCGAGATAAAGGTCTTTTTAAAAACTTGTTTCTGAAAGTTTATCTAGAACATGGGATGAATCATCAATTTTTATTAATCGACGTCCCTGTGCCAGTGTGATTAATTTTAGAAATTTATTTTAGAAAGTCGCTTGATACTCAGATGACTGCCAGCAGTCTAACACAGGACCGACTGAGCTATGGCGTGATACCTATGTCAGTTGAAAGTTGTCGTATACCAAGTTGAGTTACCCCATTCTCTCTTGGAGGCTACCCAAACTCTTTAAACACAGTTTTTCTGATTTGGCGTTTACAGTCGTTTTCAATTTCTTAAGTCGTGAAACTGGTGACGTCAGTCTTGCCTCGGGAAATATAAGTCTATCTATGTTCGCTTTATTTGGTTTTTTTCTTCCCTTTAAATCACAGAATTCGCACAATTAATTCGTTTGCTTATTTATTTCTTGGAGCCAATGATATGTGAGGTTTTATCGCATGAGAATGGTGCTTACAAGTGGCAGCGCGGTCAAAATTAGTTCCTATCGCCATTTTAGGGTATAGGTGAAAGAGATAGGTGAAATTGTTGTTTAAGTTGTTCATTTTCTACTTGAAGTTATATGATATTTACAATGTCAGTGTTTAACAGCTCTGACATTACACCCTGGAAAATTGAACAATCATTTTGCGTGGATAATCGAATTTCTGCCCTATTGCTGATACTGACATTTATCCAGGCAGTTTCTTCCCACAACAAACCGGGAATGTGTGGGTGGTCAACTAGGTCCCCATGCCGCTCAAAATTGTCCTCCGAAAATTAGCCTGTATTAAGCGACCTTGGAGCCAGACATTTGATTGGGATTTAAGTAGTCCAAGGCTGGCTACTCTCTCGAATGATCCTGCTACGTAATGTAAATAAAAGTCATCCATAAAATTTCATTAATTGTTGTATTTGTTAAGCATATTTCCATTGGTGTCAATTGGCAATAAGTGCATCAACATGTGCAGCATCTAACAAATAGAAGTGCGAAACGTACAGCGGGCCACCTCGGATTCTGTAACGTCTTGTCTGAGAAACAAACAGCTCTTATACAACCAAATTAACTAAATTTGCGTATTTTAAAGCGATATGAAAGTTTTAAGGTTTATTTCAATGTGCGGAATAGTGTGCACCAGCTGGTAAATAGGTTTCCGGCGAACAACATGTTCGACTGTAGTGCATATTCATACACTTATCACGACTGAGCGTAGTGACGATACCACAGTAGCGAGAGCATTGCAATGTTTAGTTTAATTTGAAACATTTTATTTCTCCATTTACGGAGATTCCAGCAAGTCCTGGACCCCTTTCGAAGGATCGTTGGTTTCGTAAGTGTTTATGTTTAACCTATCAGTGGTCTTGATAACTATCTATCTAATCGTTTAACTATGGAATCCATTGCCAGACCACCATGCTTCATTTGAATATTGCTGGCCGTTTAACCTCACACTAAAGGTTATTTCACTGCTTTCCTTTGAATGAAGACATCGAATTTCATGCTGGCGGAGAGGCCTATACTATGGTGGCTGGTTGTGGCCATCCTTTTTTCCCACATATTTTTTTTAAACAACATCTCCAAACAACACAACATTTCAAGGGCGGTGTGGGAGAGAAGGTCGCATACATCCACATCAGCGCACATCAGTTCTCCTCTCCGCCAATCACTATCAAGTATAACACGGCCAACCTTGTTGAGGACGGCAAAAAAGGAACACAATTGGAATATCAACCTTATCATCCCGTCCAAGGCCACCATTATATACGGAGCATTATATAAATTTTATTTATCAGAAAAAGGTTTTCTAAACATTTTAATATCCAACCATGCTAGTCGAGATCGAGGAAAAAACAACGAATTATCGAATAATGTTTATACAATATTATACACATTCAGTGCACTGCATATATATTTGGGATAATCTGTTTATAGAACAGCTGTCGTATCTGCCCACACAATATTTATTTGGTAGTGAAACGATACCATAAAAACACCAGTTAATATAAAAACGTCGATAATTAAACATACCTACATTTTGTCAGAGATTCATAACTGCCTACACGATATAACACAGTATTTACATGTATGTACTATATTGTCCTTTAACGTATAGAATTAGTCGACCAGTAAAGATCAACTGGTCAATAATTAGTCCTACATTATCCACACTATACGGCTGGAAAAAGTGTTGACCAAGGCCTGTCGGAATATCGGATAAAACAACCTAATTACTTGACAATAAGGGAAAAATGAGTGGGACGAAAACATACGTTTTTTTTAATAGATCCCAGATGTAGGGTTTTCGCGTATGTAGATTTAACGATGTTATATAACAAACAAAGTTCCTTGTATATATCTGGAAACCTTTGCGATGACTTTTCATCGTCATACCTTATAAGGAGACAATTGATAGACATTGGACCTTCAATTTTTTCTATGAGTTTTTTCTAGTTTCTATTTGTTTTCAGGTTTCTCTACCTTTTAGGCATGCAAGCCGATGTCCTTCGTGTCCGGATGAGATCAGGTCATATACCCGTGAAGACCTATAAAAGATTTAGTTGTATGATGGAATTGGCTGGTGTTATAATTGTATGGTTGACGAAACTTTTGAACATGCTTTGATTCGATGTCCAGCGTATGCTGCTATAAGCGGTGTCAAATTTATGCTGATTTTCAATGCATAGGCGTACTTAATCCTACGAAGGGTCGTGTTTTCAACCTGAAAAAAAAAGCATAATAAAGTGTTTGAATTAACAATTCCTGTCAGACACACATCGCTTCAAGTAATTATAATTAACAGTTAAAGGATATTATGCTTCTCTGTCCTTGGTACATTATGATATTCGTCATTAAATAGTCATTATGTATTTGTATTGTTTAGGCGCACATCATTCGATAGAATGGAGACGCCTCAAACAGACACATAACAACAACCTTGAGCCTTTTATGAACTCCAGACACAGTGCCTGTCAAGAAACGATCAGAGAGCTTTATACCAAGATCAGAGGCCCGTCGCACAAAGCGATTTTAGCCCGTCGATCTTAATAAGCATGACGTTAAGTACTGCTGAGCCCAGTCACACAAAACCATTTTTGCTTGTTTTGAACATAACTACCATGGAAATACTATGTCAGTGCTGGTCGTTATGGTAATCACGTTTTACGTTAGGTAAGATCGTTTTGTGAAACGTACCCAAGGGATAACGTTATCGGCCAACTAAGATCATGTTAAGCTCGGATCGCCTTGTGGACCCGTAACCGAGTTATTATCAGATTGTTGAATTCCCCTTTCATTTAAACCGAATAATTGAGCTAAATTGTTTTGACTGGACAGTACACTGTAGTACTAGTGTTTTCTCTCAAGAAGGTCAATTGATGAATGTAACTTCAACATTTTACTTACAACAAACAAAAAAAAAACCAAAAAATAACTTCAAATAACTGTTTCACTTCGAGGGCAGAAAATCATGAAAAAACGTTCTTCTCTGTTCACAAACTTCAGACAGCGTAAGTGTTTTTGAAGTGAACTACAACACGGCGGGTCAATATCCCAGAATTAAAGTCTAGACGAAAGAACCAGGAATTTGAATGCATGAGATTATCTGTTACGATGCAAATATACTATTTACAGAAATGAAGAACAATAACTTACTCTCCGTGATAGTTAAGGGTAATAAGACGTTTTCAAGATGTTATCAGAACGGATTAAGCATCTAATATTAAATATATTTTAAGTCTATCTTTTAACTTTGTTTGTCAAATCGAGTTGCCATTTGTCAAAAAATAAAACCGTTTAAGCTAATTGGAATTATAAAAGAAAATTCTAATTAATTTCCAGACGCTACTGGTTATAAGAAAAACTGTCCAGCCAAAACATATAAATTGAATGTCTTTTTTTGCCTTGCGTGGTTGACGTAATGTGGTAGGTCGTATTTCCGGTCCACTTGAGTTCTGTCTGAGACTTTCAAAGCTAAATGTAAATTAATTATACTAGCATTTTAAAAAACATTACAAGTAACATCAACTTAATTAACAAACGCCCAATTCCACGTAATAGCATGTCATCGGATTGGTGGTTCAGTTTGGGAAAGGTTTACAAATTGGGTAAATAATAAGTAAAACAAATTGCACATTTTTAATTTCTAATTTTAACCGACCTTGACTTTCACTCAAATTTACACAATATATGCCGCCAGTGGATCGTCTCAACTTTATTTTGCTTAGAAAAAATTCACCCTTTTTCACTAGCCTCCTGGTCCCCTGTGACATTCAACGTCACTCCCGAGTTAACAACAAACTTTTTGAACAGCCGACCTGGGAAACATAAAATTATTCCCCTTTCTTTTCACTCCTATTCCTATTGACATTGACATGTAACTTCATTTCGAGTTACCTGGGATGAGTATAGACTCATCCCAGGAGTTACACTGCAGTGTTGCATCTATAAATGAAAAAGCGACGCGATATGAATTTTATTTTCATTTACTGTCGGAATCCTCGGAGGACTCCAACGCTATATGGAAACTATTTCAAATCGCGTCGAATTTAGACGTTATAAGAAAAAAAAAATCGTGTAGGCCTATGCTTGCTCAGCAATGAGGTTGCGAGTTCGCTCCCGTAGCTGGAAAGATGCGCCAAAAACATACGGTGCTGCGTGGGTTTATATCGAATTTCCTCACGCAATAATTTTGGCAAGCCGTCACATCATAATCAATGCCAGATTTATCACGTTGCCTGTTGAAATATAAATTAAATGATTTGCGAGAAATCAGAACAATGAATTGGCATTGAAATTTGAAATGGCTGAAATTGACGTAAAATCTCTACCTTGAAAATATTTTTCATATAGTCCTCCCAGGATTCCGACAGGAAATAAAATTTTTTCATATCGTGTCGATTTGTCATTTATAGTTACAACACTGCAGACGTCTTCAACAGCAAACCGTACGAACTTACCGAGAAAAATCACTATAGGTGTTTCCCTATGCCTCCCAACGACCTTGACCTTGTAATCTTCTCTGTTCGGCCCAACAGGTGTTGTTTCAAGGTGGCCGTATAACGAACTCCTCAAGTTCAATTCGACTTTCCAATTCACAGTACTGAAGAACCAATAAACTTGACTTTTGACTTTATTCTATTCCGGGTATATTCTTCCTCGCTTTTCACCGCCAAAACGAACTAAGATTCGTTTAACACATTGCAGCCTATTTTCTATGAACTTTGTCCCTTAGTTCAGTATGCATTATAAGACTTGTGGGGCAGATATATCCAGAACAAATTAGGTAAGCGATGTGTTCTACTTCCTTTTGGCGAATTATCAAAGACTCGTCTAGGTGTACTCTTAACAAATTAACCTATGTGTTTCGATATTGTGGGTGGCTGGGAGACGATATATACTCTGGATTTGTTGTGGTAGTTCAGCATTTGTTGAAGGGTTAGGATTAATAATTAAATTGATATTCCTCGTTTTGTCTTTTTGGGCTTAGTTGGGCTTTTTGTAGCACGTTAAGCTCCGTCTGTTTGACTGATATCTTTGATGTTGATAGTGATATCGAGGATAGCTTTGCTCGACCGTTTGGTCCGCACGGCGTCATATATGAGGGAAACAGTCCTACTTGAAATGGGTAAAAGTCGTTACAAAAAGGCAAAAACTAACCGAGAAAACTTTTCATGTGCTTTTTTTTATATTTAAAGTACCAAATTACGCGATATATATGGGCGAGACAGACAGACAAAAAAGTTATTAAAAACAACAACAGTCTTCTGTGTTTTAAGAAAATTAAAATTTTTTGGAGCCCACCAAGACAACTCAGCCGTAGACATGTCCGTTATGGAAGACAAAACGTGGAATATCAGTTTTATTATTAATCCTAACCCTAACTCGAAACCTATCACCCAAACCTTAACCAAACCCAAACCGTATACGGAATAATCTTACCGTTGCTATAATCTTACACTTTAAACAGTCTGCTAAATTTATCGAACCATTTGATTTAATTGGTCTTTAACGTCCTATAGGCCTCCTAACTGGTATATAGTTGTGTGAATTATTACTTATTTGCACATAAAGGATTTGTACTCCGGGGTCAACGATCCATACAGAAACCGGCGTGTGAAATCAAGTTTAGTCCAAAAATATACCTGTTTCGGAAACGCCTTTCATTAAACATCACAACTTTAGTAATATATTATCAGAATGTTCGAGACAACGGATGCATGCACGATGCTGCAACCTGTTTTTGTCTACTTAGTTTTTTAACCTGCAGTTTGTCAAACTTGCAAACAAGAAAAACTTGTCCCAGTTTCTTACACGACGAAGGCCTTTTGTTCGTCAACGCTTGAAGGATAAACTTGAAATTACTACTCACTTCACGCATAATCATAATTCTGCATATACCTCCACTTTTTTGTTATTAAAATAAGTACTTCTGCGTTTGGAAAGATCGCTTTAACTTCGACACATACGCCTGTGCTATCACAGAGCTCCCGGACTGGCAAAATTGTGGTTGATGCTCAATATATAGAAGGCGTGGTTGCCCGCAAAAATGGTTGCGTCTTAGTTATATGTTATCTCGTTTCAAATATCTGCCAACGTAATATGCTTAGAAGGGTATAAGAGACAGTTAGACAAGCCAACTTAGCTAATATTTAGGCTTCAATAAGTTCTTAAATCATGCGATCAAGAGTTTGCAAGAATGAACTTACTCCATATATAAAATGCAAAGGCTGGCCGTGCTATTCGGATCTGCTATTTGGATCGCGGTGGAGTCTGGCAGAAAATCTTTTACAGGATTAAAAATATAAAATGTAAGGCAACAAAATTATTGTAAAAAAAACAACAAATTTTAAGATTAATCGAAAATATATTAGTATCTATTTGTCATTTTTTTAAGAATCACAAAATGTGCTTGCCTTTTCCCGACACAAATAGTTTCATATTTTACCAGACGTTTATTCATTATACGACAGCCTTCGTGATCAGCTCGTGTTAGTCGGACCTGTTTTGCAGCATAAACCAATTCCTGACTCATGCCAGAAGAAATGTTTGTAGATTTATCTGGAATTTTTTTTTGTTGTGTCTACATTCTTGTATAACCACTCAATTTTACGTTTTATTTATAAATGAGAAGTTATTTAGGACAAAGTCACTATATATATACGACAATGTGTTTTTTGCCCCGACAAAATTGCGCCGTGTAATAAAGCTGTGCTATGTGGAGTCATTGGACTTTCGATGTCGTTTAATGCACTCAAACCTTAGGCGGTGGTGTCTGTTTTATTTGGTGAGGAAATAAAATACAGCTCAATCAATCAACGAATCAACGAATCAATGAATCAATCAATGAATCAATCAATCATTTAATCCATCCATCCATCCATCCATCCATCTATCCATCCATCCATCCACCAATCAATCAATCAATCAACCAACCAATCAATCAATCAATCAATCAATCAATCAATCAATCAATCAACCAATCAATCAACCAACCAATCACGCGCCCAATCAATCAATCAATCGATCAATCGATCAATCAATCAATCAATCAATCAACCAGTCAATCAATCAACCAATCAATCAATCAGTCAACCAATCAATCAATTAATCAGTCGATCAATCAATAAACCAATCAATCAATCAATCAATCAATCAATCAATCAAGAGATCGATCTGTCGATAGAGGACAGGAATGTGGAAAATAAATAAACACTAGCAAGTCATCCTTCTGAATTGAAGCTCTTGGAAGTTGAAAAGTTTCCAGAGAAGCAGTAAGCGGGGATGGATGTTCCGATAGCAAAAAATGATTTAAAGTGTAACCATCAGCCAGATTACAAACGATTGATCTGCTTTATATTTGGATGTTGAAGTTAACGAGAGTAGCGATTTAACCTTTAGACCGCGAAATCGCGAAGATGAGTGAAGCGTCTAGCTACGATTCAAATATAAAAAGAACAGTTTGTAGGTCAGGCAAACACCTATGTACTAAATGTCATCGACTATATTAGATGAGGGAGGAAAGATGAGGGTGTTAAGATGAGAGTGAAACGATGACGGGGCGGGGGGGGGGGGGATAAGATGAAGGAGGTAAGATGAGAGTGTTAAGATGAAGGAGGTAAGATGAGGTGTTTAGATGGGAGTGGAAAGATGAGGGAGGTAAGATGAGAGTGTTAAGATAAGAGTGGAACGATGAGGGGGGAGGGGGGTAAGATGAGAGAGGTAAGATGAGGTGTTTAGATGAGAGTGGAAAGATGAGGGTGGTAAGATGAGAGAGGTAAGATGAGGGAGGTAATATGAGGGTGTTGAGATGAGGGAGGTAAGATAATAGTGCAAAGATGAGAGTAGTAAGATGAGAGGTAAGACGAGAGAGGTAAGATTAGTGTTTTCAGATGAGGGTGGTAAGATGAGAGAGGTAAAATGATGGAGGTAAGATGAGAGTGTTGAGATGAGGGAGGTAAGATAATAGTGCAAAGATGAGAGGTAAGACGAAAGAGGTATGATGAGAGTAGTAAGATGAGAAAGGTAAGATGACAGAGGAAGATGAGGGTGGACAGATGAGGTAGGTAAGATGAGAGTGGAAAGATGAGGGAAGTAAGATGAGGGTAGTAAGATGAGGGAGGTAAGATGAGAGTGTTGAAATAAGGGAGGTAAGATAATAGTGCAAATATGAGAGTAGTAAGATGAGAGGTAAGACCAGAGGGGTATGGTGAGAGAGGTAAGATGAGAGTGTTTTGAGATGAGGGAGTTAAGATGATAGTGCAAAGATGAGAGTAATAAGATGAGAGGTAAGACGAGAGAGGTATGATGAGAGAGGTTAGATGCGAGTTGTAAGATGAAGGAGGTAAGATGAGGGAGGTAAGATGACAGTGTTTAGATGAGAGAGGTAAGATGAGGGAGGTAAGATGAGGGAGGTAATATGAGGGAGGTAAGATGAGAGTGTTAAGATGAGAGTAGAACGATGAGGGAGGTAAGATGAGAGAAGTAAGATGAGGGAGGTAATATGAGGGAAGTAAGATGAGAGTGGTAAGATGAGAATGGAAAGATGAGGGAGGTAATATAAGGGAGGTAAGATGAGGGAGGTAATATGAGAGAAGTAAGATGAGGGAGGTAAGATGAGGGAGGTAATAGGAGGGAGGTAAGATGAGAGAGGTAAGATGAGAGTGGAAAGATGAGGGAGGTAAGATGAGAGAGGTACGATGAGGGAGGTAAGATGATAGTGCAAAGATGAGGGTAGTAAGATGAGGGAGGTAATATAAGAGAGGTAAGATGAGAGGAGTAAGAGGACGGAGGAAGATGAGCGAGGTAAGATGAGGGAGGTAAGATGAGGGCTGTAAGACGAGAGTGTTAAGATGGGGTGGTAAAATGAAGGTGATAAAATGAGGGAGGTAAGAGAAGGGAGGTAACATGAAAGTGTGGAGATGAGAGGTACGATGAGAGTGGTAAGATGAGGGAGGTCAGATGAGTGGTTCGATAAGGGAGTGATAAGATGAGAGAGGTAAGATGAGAGGGGTAAGATGAGAGTGGTGAGAAGGAGGTAATATGAGAGTGTTTAGATGAAGGAGGTAAGACGAGGTAGGTAAGATGAGTGTTTAGATGAGAGTGAAAAGATGAGGGAGGTAAGATGAGGTAGGTTAGATGAGAGTGTTAAGATGAGAGTGGAAAGATGAGAGAGGTAAGATGAGGGTGTTAAGATAAGAGTGGGAAGCTGAGGGAAGTAAAATAAGGGAGGTAATATAAGGGAGGTAAGATGAGGGTGTTAAGATGAGTGGAAAGATGAGGGAGGTAAGATGAGACAGGTAAGATGAGGGAGGTAAGTTGAGGGTGGAAAGATGAGGGAGGTCAGATGAGAGAGGTAAGATGAGGGAGGTAAAATTAGGGAAGTAAGATGAGGGTAGTAAGATGAAAGACGTAAGATGAGTGTGGAAAGATGAGGGAGGTAAGATGAGAGAGGTAAGATGAGAGTGGAAAGATGAGAGTGGAAAGATGAGGGATGTAATATGAGGGAGGTAAGATGAGAGTGGTAAGATGAGAATGGAAAGATGAGGGAGGTAAGATGAGGGAGGTAAGATGAGAGTGGTAAGATGAGAATGGAAAGATGAGGGAGGTAAGATGAGGGAGGTAATATGAGGGAGGTAAGATGAGAGTGGAAAGATGAGGGAGGTAAGATGAGAGAGGTACAATGAGAGGGGTAAGATGAGAGTGGTGAGAAGGAAGTAATATGAGAGTGTTTAGATGAAGGAGGTAAGACGAGGGAGGTAAGATGAGTGTTAAGAGGAGAGTGGAAAGATGAGAGAGGTAAGATGAGGGTGTTAAGATAAGAGTGGGAATCTGAGGGAAGTAAAATAAGGGAGGTAATATAAGGGAGGTAAGATGAGAGTGTTAAGATGAGTGGAAAGATGAGGGAGGTAAGATGAGACAGGTATGATGAGGGAGGTAAGATGAGGGTGGAAAGATGAGGGTGGTCAGATGAGAGAGGTAAGATAAGGGAGGTAAGATTAGGGAAGTAAGATGAGGGTAGTAAGATGAGAGAGGTAAGATGAGTGTGTTAAGATGAGAGTGGAAAGATGAGGGAGGTAAGATGAGGGAGGTTAGATGAGGGTGGAAAGATGAGAGTGGTAAGATGAGAGAGGTCAGATGAGAGTGGAAAGATGAGGGAGGTAAGATGAGAGAGGTAAGATTAGGGAGGTAAGATGAGAGTGGAAAGATGAGGGAAGTAAGATGAGGGTGGTAAGATGAG
>JAQQZZ010158606.1:0-12167 GCA_030265115.1 Mopalia vespertina | reverse complement strand
TGTTCGTGGATTTATCTCTCTTATCAGCAACAGTTGTTAGTCCCGATAGACAACACAAATACCACATTCTACATCAATGTTCCTGGATTTATCTCTCTTATCAGCAACAGTTGTTAGCGCTGATTGACAACACCGATAACACATTCTACAACAATGTTCCTGGATTTATCTCTCTTATCAGCAACAGTTGTTAGTCCCGATAGACAACACCGATACCACATTCTACAACAATGTTCCTGGATTTATCTCTCTTATCAGCAACAGTTTTTCGCGCTGATAGACAACACCGATACCACATTCTTCAACAATGTTCCTGGATTTATCTCTCTTATCAGCAACAGTTGTTGGTCCTGATAGACAACACCGATACCACATTCTACAACAATGTTCCTGGATTTATCTCTCTTATAATCAACATTTGTTAGCACTGATATACAACACCGATACCACATTCTACAACAATGTTTTTGGATTTATCTCTTTTATCATCAGCAGTTTTTAGCACTGATAGACAACACCGATACCACATTCTACAACAATGTTCGTGAATTTATTTCTCTTATCAGCAACAGTTGTTAGTCCTGATAGACAACACCGATACCACATTCTACAACAATGTTCCTGGATTTATCTCTCTTATCATCAACAGTTGTTAGCACTGATATACAACACTGATACCACATTCTACAACAATTTTCCTGGATTTATCTCTCTTATCATCAACAGTTTTTAGCACTGATAGACAACATTGATACCACATTCTACAACAATGTTCGTGGATTTATCTCTTTTATCAGTAACAGTTTTAAGCACTGATAGACGACACCAATACCACATTCTACAACAATGTTCCTGGATTTATCTCTCTTATCAGCAACAGTTGTTAGCAAAGATAGACAACACTGATACCACATTCGATACCACATTCTACAACAATGTTCATGGATTTATCTCTCTTATCAGCAACAGTTTTTAGCACTGATAGACGACACCGATACCACATTCTGCAACAATGTTCCTGGATTTATCTCTCTTATCAGCAACAGTTGTTAGCACTGATAGACAACACCGATATCACATTCTACAACAATGTTCGTGGATTTATGTCCAATTTTATGTTCGGCATTGAGAGATATCGTCCCATGTAAATGTACATGTCTTGAAGGTGAACCATGTATATGGTCTTATTTATACGGCTACATATACGCTTGAATCCGTTTTGTGTTAGTTCAATTCTCAGGTTTAATAAAAAAAAATTTCATAGCTCTTTATAATATATGTGTATAGTACACCCTCCCAATTCTCTAAAAGGTACATATCTTGAAGGTGAACCGTGTTTATGGTCTTTTGTGCACGGATACATATACGTTTGAATTTGTTTTAACTCAATTCTTCTCCGGTAAAATAATGAACCTGTTTCTTTTTTCATAGCTCTTTAGCGCTAAAATATGTGTTGTGGTGTCTTTGTATTGTCCTGTATTTGTCCTTGGGTGTTTTTGTTTGTTGCCAATGGTATCGGGGTGACCTTCTTCACCCATTGGGCTGGCACGCCGTCGTGTGAGTGAAACAAGTCCGGGGTTAAACCCCAATCAAACAAACAAACAAAACGCTTTTGTGAAGAAAAGTAAAATAGCGTGTATGAAATGAAATAATATAAGCATATAAGAAAATGTGATTGCACATCTGTAAGGTTTCTCTTTAATGTTTTCAAACGCTTTTGAAAGAATTAAATAAACTGAATACAGTTATTATTGTAAATAAGAATAAATGTTGAATAAGAAATAAACTAACCTGAAATTCCATCTTTTAACTTTCAAACCAACTCTCTGGCTACCAATTTGTTGTCTCTTTTAAAACTTTCTTCACGTCTGGGCACAAGCTATTTATGTTTTTATATTATATGTTTGATTTGTTTACGTTTGCTCGCCATGGTAACGATATCTAGGCCCCGGAGCGTTAGCTGGACACGATTGATTTTCACTTGGCATGAACTTCTTTTCCCCAAATGTTACCCGAAGAAAAAGCTTTGTATATCACAGTCACAATGAATGCCATTTGAGCACCGTAGTATCTTCACCTGAATTGAACAAATTGTTTTTGCACTAAGTAAACACTGACCTTGACAGAGTCACTTTCAGAAGACACAATCTAATGGTATATTGAAAGTTTTAGATTGTCACCCCTCTGTTTATCTTTGTTACTATGCATGTAGCGTTAGATATCAGAACTATGCATCTAGTAGCGAATCAATCTATGTCGTCTCTGGGACATATCAGTGTCAAATGGCACATAAACAGTCCACAGAAGGTGGCTTAGTGGTTAGCGTGTCGGCCTTCGAATCCTACTTCGATTCACCGCTCCCGGGCTCGAGTTCACCAGTCGACCATAATGTAGTCACACGATATTATCTCCGGGAAGGGCAGGGGTGTTTTTTATAGAGTTTTCTCCTGTTTTTTCACCGTATTTAAGGAACAGTATGAAAGGATTATCCGTAGTCATATTATTGAAATACCCATGTGTACGACGTAAACCTTCAATCAAACACGTTGACAAATTACCTACCTACCTACTACCTACCTAAAGCCCGGGGCAAACGACGCGAGTTTTTACCGCAGCGATAATTCACGCCGACTACTGGCGAAGTTTGTCGCCAATAAACTTTAGCGCAGACGAGGCGACTGTGAGCGATTGTCATGCGATACAAAAACATAATAATATGATTGCAATGTGTTTCATTAAAGATGTCGGATAGATGGCTCGACAGGAAATTCGGCTGACCATGTATTTTCGGACGAATATGCGTCGTCGTAGGCTATTGGTGCTACACTTTCGTCTATCATATGACCTTGTTGAACATTGAGTAGCACCTATATAGGGATTGAATGAGTGGATGTGTACGTGTGTGAATGAGTTAGACGGCGAGCGAGCGAAAAGAAAACAGAAATCCGTTTGAACCGAGAGAAAGACTGACTATTACACTGTCCGAACATTCGGTAACCCTAACTATATAAGTATGATGACTCCTGGTAACACGATCCTGGTAGGCGATCGTGTGTAAAGGAAGTATAGGCATATATCATATTTTTTCATAATTATCACATGTGAAAATCTTCACAACGTGTTTTATCTAAGTCAAATTAAGTCTACCAGCTTACTCTGAAAGATGTGAAAACTCGTTCGACACGGACGCGGTTCCCTTACAATTAATGTATTTTGCGATACATATATATAATCACTTGATTTACGGTATTCATGTATAGGCTTGACTCCAGCGCGCTGGCTTCTTAATAAAACGATAATAGCTATCCGTATATTATTACATCATATATTCTACTTTAGAGCGACCTTGTCACTTGAAGACATTGGCCTGTATTTATAAAACTATTTAAGTATTTCTTAAAGCGAACAAAAATTTTGCCAAACTTCAGTCTTTCTTTTTCATTAAAAAAATGTAATGTAAATTAATGCCCATTTTAAAAACTTTTATAGATTTATAAAAATCATTACGGATGAGCACAAAACACCCGGCGGTTAACATTACACGTTGTCGTGTAATATTAATGCTTCCATTCACCTCCGAGATAAATGTACCGATGCGGAAAGTGTCGAAGGATGTCCCGACATGGAGCGGGCATGTCTGAACATCCTCCGCCATTTCCGTACCGTAAATAACCTCTGATGTAGAGGAGGTCATTTCACGGGAGGTAACCCGCATGGATTTACTTTCATCATATAACTGAGTTACCCACGTGTTTATTGTTTACCCCTGAAGGATATTCTTGTGTTGATCTGATGACGTCATTGGAGCTACATCATTTTTAAAATACCGACAGCAGACGAAATTTGAATAATTGGCAACTAGTCATACATAAAAAGGAACAGTGTTTTGTTTAAATGTGATTTTCCCCGAGGAACGGGCTTGTTTGATGTGCTGTTTTTAAACAAATCCGCGGAGGTTTTTTTTTGGTTGATTTCCACGCATGCGCACAAAACATCCGGCGGTTAACATTACACGTTTTCGTTTAATATTATTGCTTCCATTCACCTCCGAGATAACTGTACCAGTACGGAAAGTGTCGAAGGATGTTCCGACATGGGGAGCGGGCACTGACCAATATACAGACTGGATAGCGCAAAGCCAGAACGGCACGTTTATTGGTTGAATCAACTCGCCGCCATCTTGCTACTTTCAAGAAGAACTATGTATAGGCCGGGTGGACTAGCTTGCGTGCCTTGTGATAAGCAAGAATCTTTGCTATTTTATGTTATGATTTCTGATATTTCCTCTTTATATTTATTTGAAATTATTAGATATAATACACAATATACTTCTATTACGCTTACACCAGCCCGCTGTTAATATTTCACTTACAACTTTTATGAACACAAGGTCAAATATTTCTTTAATTTTCTTTCGGTAGGCTAACATGTAAACTGATGTCAGATCAAAATTAGCTAAATTTTACAATTTTATTGCTTTAAAAACACACAAAACTACTATTACACCACTCCCCAATGGTCTCAAATTTGTTAACTGGTGTTTTCTTTCATTCCTGCCAAAAAAGCTAACGTAGTAAAATGCGGTCTAGGATAACCATCATTTGCCTTGCACCATATAAAGGGCTAATTCCTCCAATAGAAACCCATGGAGGAGGATGGAAATAGATCCGCCGCTATTACCGGCCTCTCAATACATATATCTGATTGTTCGATACACCAAACACAATGGCTAATATTTTACCTGCCTACAATATTTCTTTTCTGACGGTTTTTAAAACGTGTTTTTGCAAAGGGAGATAACTCAAACAGGTCAACCCAGGTGAGAGATTTAAATAATCTTTATTTATACGTCAGGAAAGAAAATATAGGAGTAAGATTATTTTGTCTATGGTATCCTAAAAAATCAGGCACGTAAGGCTAAGACGAAGGATTTAGCCTTCTATATTGTGGTATCGTTTCCCCCATTTCTTGATAAATTTCTCTCATGGTCTTTCTTTTCTGACTAATACAATAATAAAACATTTATATAAATTGTCCGTACACTGTATAATACTGATTATATAGGATTACACGGTTACACCAGTAATAGATATGCTCAGCAACTATTTTGTTTGTTTGATTTGTATTCGAACTTCGTACTTAAATGTATTTCCCTTATATGGCGACGGATTGTCCACTTCATACTGATTTTGTTTAAATATGGTGGAAAACTTGTAAAAAACACCCCACGATTGCCGGAGTCACATTCTTTGACTTACTCATATTATACCTGGTGGTTGTCAGGCAGCCTTGAACACGTGGACGGTACATTTAAGAAGGATAAGTAAGCAGACACGCTAAACACTAAGCCACGGCCGCGAGCCTGTTCAATAATTAACATAACGATTACTTTGTACTAGATAATTTTCCATAATTTATGTGAATAAAACACCCAATTGGTGAAGGGGGCGGTTGGGAGATAATTTCCAGTTGCCAGCGTTCCCTTATGCTAAGGAGTATTTGTTTAACATCGAGTGTGGCATTAAACCCAAATCAAACAAAAACTATGCATGACATCCATGTTCTTATTGTTAATATTATGCGGTATTGCAATTTGTCAGAAAAGTTTTAAATACAAACAAATTATTAAATGATAACATTATACTCAAAGGTCGAAAGAAATTTTTCAATTATCACAATCCTATTTGGCACTAAGCCAAAATGCCATATCTGTCAACTTCTGTGTCCGATAAAATTAAATAAAACTAAGTTGATATATATATATCAATATAATTTACAGCTTGATCAGAAATAAACAACAAAATCATATACACTATATATTAATCATATAATCATAAATTTACAGAAACATTATTCAATATTTTATTTTCACTGACTTGTAATGTAGTAAACTTGGGTTCCAGAAATGACAAGTCTGTTACAAATACTGCTACCAAATTATCAAGTTTCTAATAGTTTTATCGGTGTGTTATAAAATGGTAATTAAACGTCATCAAATGACAGTAATTGTGATTCATATGATGAATATTACTTGAGACAGATACTTTTCATAACTAAATCACGATCCTCTGGTGAGTGGTTTTAAAAGTTAACTTGTAGACGAGGGATGAGTTGATTGTCACTAAATTAAGAGTCTGGTTAATTTCCAGATAATGAGCATCTGACACAATAAGCTTCCACCAATCATTGTGTTCCAACGGCGCAGAGAAACAGTTCCCCAACCATCGGTGTGAATTGCTTTGTTCCTCCTGTTTAAAATAATCAACATGCTCAAACACAGTAAACCTTGTTTGTTTGGGGTTTAAAACTGTAATATGAAAGCAAATGACATCAAGACTTCTCTGCAAGATTTTCTGGTTACCTTACAACTTTGTTAGTTTGCAAAAAAATTCTGTTTTTAATTTATAGAGGAACACCAGAATGTGTTTTCTAACGTCAGCGCATTTTGTTGAAATCAAATTTCATCAGCCGATGACAGGTATGTAACTTTCCTCTTTGATTTAGTGTAGGTTTTAAAATCTTTGAATATCCTTTATACAGCAATCGTGGTCATTAACACATCAGGTAGAAGGTTCTGGGAGCCTGGGATAGACTTTCATCGTCATCATCATCGGGGAATAAGATAACGTTTCTTACCTGTGGAGTTTTCCCCCATAACCTCCGTGTTGACAATTTCGTCAGGTTGGCATATTGATTTCATATGTCAGCTGCTGGGAACTATGAGTTGTTTGGGGTGCAGTAAGATGGCGGATTAGAAACTTCCGGGGACTTTAACCGAAGAAAGGCAAAATCCAGTCTTTATATAGGTCAATGGGATCGGCATTCTATAATCGATTCTACTTCCTACGTCGAGACATCGACTCTAAGATACACCCGGGCCATCTTATTTTGCACTTCTTTTATTTGATGATTTGTGGCAAACGTCGCCCCAAAAATTGGCGGAAATTAATGCACGATGGACTGGCATAGCGTACGACAGTTGTCTTCGTGCGAATACGATTGTTGGAGCGGGTTTTTTTCCAATGTCAATCAAGGGAGGTAACTCACATGGATTTACTTTCATCATATGGCTCGGTTGTCCATGTGAGTATTTTGGTTCCTTTCCACGCGTGTGCACAAAATATCCGGCATTTGACATAACACATTTTCGTGTAATGGCTTCCGTTCACCTCCGAGATAACTGTACCGATACGGAAAGTGTCGTAGGATGTTCCGACGGGCTCCGAGATATCAGTATCGATACAGAAGGATGTTCCGACAGGCTCCGAGATATCAGTATCGATACAGAAGGATGTTCCGACAGGCTCCGAGATATCAGTATCGGTACAGAAGGATGTTCCGACAGGCTCCCAGATATCAGTATCGGTACAGAAGGATGTTCCGACAGGCTCCGAGATATCAGTATCGGTACAGAAGGATGTTCCGACATGGATATCGACTGAAGATTTCTCAACATAACTCGGTATATGACTTTAAAGCGTATGGCAGTTAAACATTAATAAAGCCCACAACATCAGAATTTCAAGAAAGTTGAAAATCATGTTCGGTTGGGAAATTGTGGACATTCTAACAAGGTCTGCCTGACTAGCCATGTCATACGAAGGACGCCTATCGAAAGACGTGACGTTTTTTAAAATTCGCTACCAATATGGAATGAAAGTGTGAATAAAATAAGCGTAGGCAATATGCACTGGTAGGCGAAGACAAGGAACTCTAGATCGAACCGTTAGGTTCACATAGGCTTAGATTTCTAAGTATTATTTGTGATCGAAAAGACACAAACTGGCCAATAAAAGACAGTCTCCAATGGAAAATGAAATCAGCGGTATCGTCAATGCAGTATAGACTGAATCGACGGGTACCTGGATCTAATTCTTACTATTGTTTGTTTGTCTGTCTGGGGTTTAACGTCGTACTCAAGGGTATTTCGCTTATATGACGACGGATTGTCCACTTCACAATGTCACTTGCTTAATTACTGTGGAAAACCGAGAAAAAACCTCACAAGACCAGCCCCGCGATTGCCAGAGTCACGTGACTCACTCATTTACCTGATGGTTGACAGACAGACTATAACCACGAAGCAACGGCCGCGGGCATTCTAATTCTTACGAAGTACAGTACAGTTACAACTTACAGGCTATAAATGTGCATGTCATGGAATTTCGTGAATTTAAAATCATTTTCCACAGGATTGGGTTTACGGGTTTGTTTCTCTCAAATGAATGCCCTAGTGTAGTTTGAGCTAAAGAAAACACAGATAACATTTATTGCTGTGTGTTCTGCAATAACTGTGCTTTTTATGTCGTATGTATACTTGTCTCGTATCAGACGTTTGTAAATTACCTTTATCGAAGTATAATAAATTGGTCTGCTTTTCGTTTTTATCTGTTTGGAAAGGACAAGTCATTATTTCACAGAAAAGAAATACCGATGTAATGTAGACTTGAGACAGCTGTTAACCAAATGTTCCCATTAAAACTGTTTGTGCACTTCGTGCGTGTATTTAGACACTGAGAGGTCATATACATAACCAATTTAACCTATATAAACACACCACACACATTAAAACCGATAATTCTGACCGAGAGTTCATGGTTTACCACTGGCAACAAACAAAAACATCACAGGACAAATACAGGACAATACAGACATCACAAACATATCGGCTTCCTGTTCCTCTTTAACTCAGAAAGCACCAGGGCAACATAAAGCTCCCTCCAACCACCCGCTATAACACCGGCAATCATAAGTGTCTGAGTGGACAAAGGTGAAAAATGAAGTCTTAGCTCGTACTTAAGAGTATTTCACTCATACATTAATCTCCAGATACGCTTGGCGAGAGAATATTTTTTAAAGTGATGCTCCGGGCTGCAATAACCCCATTTCAATTGTTGATTGATTGGTGTTTTACTTATATTTTACTTGCGGTGTATTCCAACAATAATTGGCATAAACACAATCAAAAGCATTTCCATAATGTTGGAAAGTTAATTTCCCTACAATGCTAAGTCAAGACAGCATTGCTACTCTTCAAACAAACTGCTCGTAGTCAGAGGGCTCATTTCAATTGTAGTTAGAGATTTATTCTGCATCCGATTTGGCGACACATATTTTGACAATGGGACTTACATAGAACTATATGGTTGTGAACCAACAAAGGGGCATGGTTGAAACCCGTCCGGGAATTGAACCCACGACCCTCAGAGTTAGGCACCGAATCGCCAGCAGAAAATGCCGGCCACGTAGACCACTCAGCCACCCGGCCTTCTACAAAAAAGAAGGTTAGTCAGCCGGAGTCTAGGCAGCTGACATTCACTACCCCTCTGATAGGGGAGTGACAGCTCCCAAAGCTGAAAGCAATGACTAATTTTTGTGTTTTTTAGAAAGTGAAGATTAACTGAGTGGTCTAGGTGGCCGGCATTTACTGCTGGCGATTCGGTGCCTAACTCTGAGGGTCGTGGGTTCGATTCCCGGAATGGTTTCAACCTGCAAAGTTGTCTGAACTGGAATCGGTACAGACTAAGAAAGTTTTATCTCAAAATAACGAAATACTGTAAAATTATTGTTTGGTTTATTTATTATAGTTAACTCTAGTTAATGAGCATTCGACAAAGAAAACTTCCACAAACCATTGTACGGTACTCCAACGGCGAAGAGCAACTGTTCCCCAACCATACAGTGTGAAATACTTTGTTCCTCCAGTTTAAAATAATCAACATGCTCGAAACACAGTAAACCTTGTTTGTTTGTTTGTTTGATTGGGGTTTAACGCCGTACTTAAGGTTATTTAACTCTCTTATAACGGTGTGCCTGCCCCATGGGTGAACGAAACTACCATCGACAACACTGGTAAACAACCGCAAATTGTTCGGTCGTCGTTCGGTGTAGTGCGACGCGTTTTATTAAAAGCTAGTAACAAATTTAATTGTTCTTAATTAAAAAAATTGTTCCATTCTATATTGACCCACAAAACCCGGAACTGTGGCTAAGAATAGAGATCCGCCACGTGACTTCCTGGAAAGAACAATATGGCGCAGTTTTATCCCAAAGATGAATTCTGGGTTGAAAAGCTATATAGTACTTGATGACTAAAAACGGCGTGAAGCCAATACATATCGGAATTGTCCGGAACAGATAATGGTGATACTTTTACACGCTCGCATGGTTTATATGGGAAAACAACTGGACTTTCTATTTTCCTGGAAGAGGTCAGCCATTGCATAGGCGTGGCCAGCGGATGCATAAAATATCAAATCAAATTTATGTTTCTAAATACCGCATATTATACAACACATGTCATAACACTATTGTCAAACCTGTCCTCTACTAGGAGGTGAGAAGGTAAATGACATTGAACATTAACTTTCTCACCTATGCAGCATTTTTTTTCTTCAGCTGAAAACTCAACAAATTTAATTTGTATGAAATTATAATCTAAATTTGAATATGGCACTCCCACTCCCCCCCCCCCACCACCACCACCACCACCACCACCACCACCACCACCACCCCTCACACACACACACACACACACTCCCTTTATTGGTAATAAAATAATGCCGAAAATCAGTAGTGTTCGCGTGTCTGGAACGGATGGTCCTTGTAAATTTCTTGCTTGTATCAGAGAGACATGTATGATGTTGTTGTATTACTCTTTCCCCAATAAAGTCGCCTGGAAAGAGAATTATTTAGCAGTTAAACGATTCTAACTTTAACAGAGAAAAAAAATGCAGTAGAAGCGCGATTCGGTCAGAACGCTAGAAATGCGAAAGGAACAAACGAACCTAATTTGCAATTATCTTACCGTATCAGTCCGTCAGTTCAATCCTATTATTCTTCTAGTAAACAAAAACTAGTCCATAAATTGACAATAGCGACTGTTGTATACATATAAGTACATGTCTAAACATCCATCGGCCATTTCCGTACCGTTAATAATCTCTGATGTACATAGGGTCGTTTCAAGGGAGGTAACTCGCATGGATTTCCTGCCTTCATATGACTTAGTTTTCCACGTGTTTATTGTTTATGTCTGAAGGCTATTCTTGTGTTCATATGATGACGTAATTGGAGCTATATTATTATTAAAATACTTACAGCGGGCACAGTTTGAATTATTTGCAACAAGTCGTACATAAAAAAGGAACAATGTTTTGTTTAAAGTGATTTTACCCAAGAAACGGGCATGTTTGATGTGTTTTTTGGGTACAAATCCGCGGAGTTCTTTGGTTGATTTCATCACATGCGCACAAAATATCCGGCGGTTAACATTACACGTTTTGGTGTAACATCATTGCTCTCATTCACCTCCGAGATAACTGTACCGGTACGGAAAGTGTCGAAGGATGTTTGTGTAGAGAGGGCAACTCAGGTCACATTTGCTATTACATAATAAGGAAAGGCTTAACGTTATCAAAAACTATTTGTTTACTACATAAATAGTAGGGAAGTACCGTTTTGGTACCGCCCTACTATTTAAATAGTAATATTTTATTACATACAAAGAAGAAATGTAAGTTATTATGTACTAAGGTGCAGCACCTTATAAGTACATCATAAGTAAGGGAACAATAATAAAAACATTCAAGAAAAAAATATTATTGAAATATTAGTAAAAAAGTTGTAAAAAAATAATGGCCATGCACTCAGTCCAATCCTTTGTGTTCATATTCTTATGACTAGTGTCAATAATGAACCTAATAAAAAGTGACAATATTTATTGCCACACGCTTAAATAATTCCTCTAAAAAAGCTGTAAGGTAGAACAATACAATTTTTAATATTTTGGTCATGATAGACCCTTTGGGATCGAAATGACCAGACAAATTATATCCCTTTTACCTAAAAGTTAAACATTCCAGCTTTATGGAAATGACAAAATTAACTCGAAATTCGAATAACAAATAGTTACATTTGGACCTTTAATGTTTTTTTTTAAAATTATTATAGTGAGCTCATTAACAAGGCAATTGAATTGGTGCTTGAGAGATAAGACTATCACAGCAGCCTCAGCTTCACCTTGTGCTTTTGTCATATGTTCAGCTGTACTCCAAGTGATCAATACAGTAATGTGTATGGCAGCCTTATCACACACTGTACTCAACACAGCTAATGCCTGGGGGGGGGGGGGGGGGGGGGGGGGGGGGGGGGGGGGGGGGGGGGGG
>JAQQZZ010158595.1:0-12167 GCA_030265115.1 Mopalia vespertina | reverse complement strand
GGGTATGGGCTATATGCATATTAAATTTCAGAGCTATTTATTGAATTGTTTTTAAGCTTTTACTAATATTTTGAAAAGAGAGCAAATCAAAATGGCGGCGTTTAAAATTTAAAATAATCTCGATGCGACTGGCGAGTCAATTTAGAGTTTTTGAGATATTTAGAGATAATAATAATAATAATCCGAACGATTTCAATATGTCTTTCAAGAAAAACTTGAAAGCCATAATAATAATAATCCGAATGATTTCAATATGTCTTTCAAGAAAAACTTGAAAGCCATAATTACGTATAGTGTAGTGGGTTAAATGAGTGGGTATAATAATAATTTACAAAAATATTTGGCTATATGTCTGTGTTTGAACTAGTTCATAAATACATGACACTCGGTAAGTATCTGAATTTCACAAACAGGTACTCAGTGAAAAAAATCAGTACCTATTTTAACACTACTGTCAACACTTTAAAGAAGAGGTGTTTAAATACCAGTTTGCATACATAGAACTGTAAAAGCCTTCAATTGACTGTAGAGCCAGTCTAAGTGTTCTATTTTGAACTGTAAATTGATTGTTGCTGCACTGTTTAAATTTTTTTGTGTAAAAGCTGCTTTTGTTGATTTTAATAAACATAGACTATGGTCAGTCTAACCTAACATATTTCTGACAACATGTAACAATCCTAATGTACTAAAGTTGCAGCTTGTAGTCATACATATAATTTTTTTGAAAGTGACTCAGTCTAAATCCTTCCTGCCATTCCATTGATTACTGGCCCGCTGTCTTAAGGGCAGTTTGTTTGAAGCATAGTGATACTGTCTTTTTACTTACATGTAGCACTGGAGGATTATTACTTTTCCAGTATAGCAAAACCAGTAACATTTTATGGTTACACTATTGAATACACCCCCATCATATATGTAAAATACCCTTTGAGTATGGCGTTAAAGACCAATCAACAATATTTTACTGTATTGGATTGTAAGAAACATGTCATGTCAGTTGGGACAAATCAAACACCAGATATGGCAAAACAAATTTGTAATATGAAAACCTATGATAACTAGATGTTATAACCGGGCGCAACGGTTATACGGTTTCCAAGCTCAAGAACAAAAATGTCATGTTATTAAAATATAGTTGAAATTGCAACTTTAAACTTTGAAATTTTTATGACTTTGATCTGTTAAACATCTTGGGCTTCAAATGTGAAGAGAATTTTGTCACCGCAAAATAGAGTACCCAAATAGGACTATTGACTACATAATTTCTAGGGCTGTCCGACAAGCCGTTTTTTACCAGGTGCCTGT
This sequence comes from Mopalia vespertina, assembly GCA_030265115.1. NCBI lineage: Eukaryota > Metazoa > Mollusca > Polyplacophora > Chitonida > Mopaliidae > Mopalia > Mopalia vespertina. The sequence goes on along the minus strand of JAQQZZ010158595.1, from coordinate 10,862 downwards.
TGAACACATCACTTTTGTTCCCTTTGACCGGAAATGACGTCATAACCCTAGAACTTAGATAAAAAGCAACAACTTATTCTTATTCACGAAGCAAAGACGTGTTCAAAGATATACATCAACATTACCACAGCCAAAAAATTACAAACCATGTGACATTTGACCAATCATATCTTGACTATCACTCACAATAGCCAAAACCTAAAAAATACTTATTGTCCTGGAATTACACCTTCTATAAGTCAGCTAAAAATCAAAGCTGTAGCTTATATCCTTATACACTTTATAGATTCAATTCATAAATCCTGGATTTCCATCATGGCGTTGTTTTGACGTCATTTAAACAACACAAAAAACTATAACTTCTGGCTAATTCAATTTAATACTGAATGAAAAAAGCACCTCATCGATATACCCTATGGTCTTTGAGAAAAGTGTTAACTATAATAATAATAAGAATCCATTGGATTTCAATAGGTGTTCCAAGTAAACTTGGAAACCTAATTATGCTGATAATGTTATCAAGCCTACAGTACAGCCATGTATATAACTATATATCCTCCACGGATGTTGGCAGATCCATGACAGGATCATGCTGCAACCCTCCAGCCATCAGCATTCAAGATGGTGTGCGGATGACAGGGGTCATAAGAGTATTTTTTAGCAAAATTATTTCTTGCCATGTTGCAAATAGATCAGAAAGATGACCTTCACAATCTATGTTTACAACTAAGCCTGTATACATGTATGTTCATGTAGTACACAGTATTTCTCAAAATCTTAAGATGAATCCGCTTGTAGTGTTGATCATATTATACTAAGCATCTGATGATCATCCTGCCACCATGCATTGATGATGGCTGTTGGATTTGCATAACAGGGACAGTAGTTTTTAATTAAAGATTGATTTGACTACGATACTTACTGTATCAAAAGCTTTACTCATATCCCAGAACAAGAAACGAATGAAAATTTTTTTAAAAATTCTCAGACATGTTAGACATACATGTACTATAAATATTGTCACTCAGAAATTCCTAAGATTAACAAAGGCACACTCATAAAAATTCATAGTAAACATGCATGTGGGTTTAGTGACACACTGAACATTGTCAGTGAATTAAATCAATTATTTAAATAGAACAACCTTATACCTTGCCTGTTACAAAACCCTTTATATGACATTGATATATATATGTATTGATTGCTCAAGTCTTATGTATTCAGACTAAGTGCTTGGCTATTCAACAATCCATAATTTTGTAGACACGACTTGGTAGGGTTTGAAATGTAGATAATTCCCTAAGTTCTACAATTCTATAATATTTCAGGTTTTGCAGACAACAATAAAAGAGAAAGAACAGACTGTTCAGGACCAGACTTCACTAATCAGTAATCTCACGTCTAAGGTAGAGAGTAGTGAAGAGAACATCAGTCTGCTGAAAGAGCAGTTGAATAAACTACAACAGGAACTTAAACAAGAGGGAGACAAATTCAGTACTAAACTTACAGAAACTCAAAAATATTTTGAGGAGATGTTGTCTGAGAGAGAAGTGGAAGTAACTCAGCTTAAAGAAATGATCCATTCAAAAGAAGAGCAGATGTCTTCAAAAGACAATGACTTAAAGGAAATTTTAACTCGGCATGAACGTGAAGTGCAGCGATTAATGGCTCAAGGGGAGGTAAATATGGAAGACCATGTTATCCAGATGATGGAACAGCAAATAAAAGACACCAATGAGGTTCTGGAAGGAAAGATGAAAGTTATTCAGGTTTTACAAGAAGAGATGAAAGCTAAAGATAAACAGTTAGGTGAACAGAATACTCTAGTCAAAAGTCTGAAAGAGAGGCTACAGGTCACCGCAGATCAAGCGCAACATATTCAACAAACATTTATGGATAATGAAACACAATGGAATGAAGAGAGGTCAAAGCTTCAATCAAAAATGAAAGACATAAGTGAGAAACATGAAAAGGAAAAGAGTGAGAAAGATGTAGAAGTGGTGAATTTACAATCCACATTATCTCAATATGAAACTGCTTATTCACAGGCTTCCACTCATTATAGCGCTTTACAGCAAAGATTCCAACAGGTTTGTAGTGAAATGGACACTTTGAAATCAGGGGGGACCACTCTTGTCGCTTCTTCTGCTGAGACACTTGGACAAGCGACAGAACTCAGTCAGCGTGTTGTGACATTAGAACAGGAACTAATTCAGAAAGAAGCAGTTATTACTGAACTCAAAACTAGTTCAGCAGGATCATCTGGTGTTGATCAAGAAGAACTCAGTTTGTTGAAGAAGGAGTTAGCAGAAAAAGAATCTAAACTGCAGTCCTTGGCCAGTAAAAAAGGAGAAGAAGGAGCTGCCAGTAAATCTGATACTAAATTTATCAAAATGAAAGCTCAGATGACATCAAAAGTCAAATCATTGGAAAAACAACTTGAAGATTTGAGAAAGGTAATACCCCTTATATAAACATGCTTGAGAAAAATCATAATGGTAAATGTACTAAATATCAACTGACTTTATGTTACCCTTTTTGTGGGTATTGTAGCTAAGTAATAAGCTACATGTACAATGTATGACATAGAGGAGACTAAGAGCCAGTGTTCAGTTGTAAGAACCCCTTCCTTAGGGGAGTTTGTTTGTAGCACTGTAACATCATTCTGTCATGTACCATGAATTTCAGGATATTTGTTTTGGGCTTCTACACTTTTCATTTGCACTGTGGTTTGTTTTTATAACATATGGCATTACTGAATTGAATAAACATATTGAATATTTTAAAGTTACCTTTCTGAATATTTTAACGTTTGGTATAACTAATGTCTGTGTTTCAGGGCAGTGATTTGGCAGAGAAGGTGGTGAGTCTGGAGAATCACATAGCTGAGTTAGAGGACGAGAAAGGTAACCTGCAACTGAAACTTGTTGACCTGGAGGACTACAAACTAGCTCAAGGTGAAGATTTGCACAATGTTTGTTTACACATTCAACTTCACCAATCACTCAGGTTCTGGGTAGTCTTGGGAACTGGATAAAGTGGTGTTATGGGTTTAGGTTATGGTGGTGGTCTCTCTGAAAGTGAAAGTATCTGGTCAATCATGACAGATTATACAGCTTTAACCCCATAAAGTATGGCTGCTAATTATTCTATTGGACGTTTTTCCAAGGTTTGAATTGAAGCAATTGGTAGCCTGTGGAAAACTTAACAGAAACAGAATTGCCCAGGCAAAACTGAATATTTTAAAGTAAAACTAAACATTTTTAGCTGCTATTGAGTTTGATGGCCCATTATACAAATCTGTAATGAATGTGAGAGAATAAGCATGTGGGTTTGCTTTTGTTTAATAGCTTGGGTATAGAAACTTACGCTTTGGCATGACATATTATAAAAAAAATGAAAAGACTGTTTATAGATTGTCTTGACAGAAGTGCTTGTATACCTATAGTGTTGAGCCTGTAACCCCGGGTTCGAATCCCGGTGGAGGCAAGCAAATTTTTCTCTCTTCATTTATTCAAAATATAATAGGGTATTTATATAATTTGCATGTGGTTGAAAAAAGAAAGTCAGTTAAATATGTGAATGATACGGTGGGACAAATGTTCCTCTGAGGCAAGGGTTCTATATTGTTCTGTCGAGGTATGGTACTAATTAGTTATTTCTATGTAACCCCCCCCCCCTCCACACACACACACTCTTTCATCCCCACCATTCCCTTTGACATACTATATCCCAATAAGTATTTATCCTTAACACAAATGTTGTGTGAAACTAATTTGCTAATCCTTGCATTTTTAGTCAAATCAAATCTATGTGAGAATAACAAATGACCGTATTTTATCGGACATGATTTTCCTTCAACAGTACTTGTCAGTACATATGTAGCTCAAATTATCAATTTCAAGGGCTTCTTTTGTTTTGTAAATCGTTTATCTCTTTAAAGAATTTGTTCTGCCATTAACCTTAACAATATTTGCAATTTGACATTCTATATGTTATGTGAAACAACATGCACAGTTATAGACATCCCTGTCCAGTGTGATAAATCTAGAAATATAGATGAACATGTGAATAAATGGTTGCTGACTATTGATTCATTGAATTTATACTGACTCCTTGCATGGGTATTCTCAGATCAAATGTGTAGCCCTGTTGTTGTTTTATTATCACACACAGAATGTTACAAGCAAGTCATTAATATGTGCATGTATGCATGTTAATATTATTATATCCCATTCACTTACTCATTTACTGCGAACAAAACGGGTAGTTTGTGAACATTTTTATCAGTTTTTTCGAAGCGATTGGTCTTGTTGAATATGTAGCAGCAGTGTGCATGTCTTCTAAAGCTTGTGTTAGTTGCAATGATTTTTCTTGTTGTTTGTTTGTTTTATTTTGTTTCTTTTACTGTATACAGCAATTTTAGTAGAAGTTTTAATTCATAGTTATGAACAGTAGAAATAATTGCCCCTGAATTGTTGAAATCTTATTCTTTTCCCAAAATATTAGCATGACAATGTATAATGATATAAATCTCCTTCCATGGCCGATATTAGTGGAGATAAGATAAAATGTTTCTTTAACCAACTGCCAATTAGGTTTCCATTTTGTTTGGTTGAATGATCAGTGGCCCTGGGCTTATAACCGCTTATACTGCTTCGATTTGCTGAAAAACAATTTAATGCCCAGCAAAGGATTGATTTTACCCACTGAACTGGATGTAAAGGAGTAGAGAGAAAGAGAAAGTGAAACTTGACAAGCTGATATAAAGAGCTTCCTGTTGCCCCCACCCTCTGGCTTATACTAATACTGGCTAATTGGTTTAGCTATTGTGAATAATGGTTGTAATACACCACAATCATATAAGTGAAATACCCTTAAGCATGGTGTAAAACACCAATCAATCAATCAAGCCTGTTGCCCCCAAGGCTAAGGGGTGGAACGGAGCCAATCAGTTGTGGTGGGTTTCTTGTACATCTTGTGATTGTCTTATCGTCGTTTGTTAGAATAAACAACAAGGGTTTTGTCCTTCACCAATTGGGCTTGCATGCTATCTTAGTGTCATATAATTGAAATAACCCTAAATGCTCTTTAGAGCCTTACCCAAATAAACAAACCATTGAATTTTAATATCTGTAATCGCTTTATCTGTGTGATCCCAAAAAATACTACCGTTGTATATATAGTGAGGTTAACAAAGTACTAAATTTGGGAGACTAAATTGCTACTCGGCGTCAGTCCGTCCGGCGTCCGGCACATTTGTGAACACGCTAGCTTAATTGCCGTTATTACATAATTTTAGCATATTCATCCTGATAAGTAAAGAATAAATTCACTGATTAACTTCAATCTTGGTATGTAGCTTCCTTCTGTTGAGACGCTGGATGGGATTGCATTTAACCAAATTCTGTAACACAAAATGGCCGTTATTACATAATTTTAGAATATAAATGCCTGTATGTGTTGTGAACACTATAACTCTGTAACAAATTCCAGATAAAGTAGAAATTTGAAATATAGTCTCCTCCTATTCAGACATCAGATGGGATTGAATTTCATCAAATTTCGCAAAACAAAATGGCCACCACTGCATCATTTTACAATATTTACGCCTATGTGTTGTGAACATGATAATTTTGATATCAAATTCACAGATTAACTTGAAACCTGGAAGTAAGCTTCCTTCTACTAAGACATAATATAGGATTGCATTTCATCAATTTCTCTAAAACAATATGGCCCCCATTGCATGATTTTACAATATTTACTCTTATGCTTTTTGGAAATGATAGCTTGAAAACAAATTCAACAAGTTCATGAAACTTGGAATTAGCTTTCTTCTATTAAGACATAGGATAGGATTGCATTTCACCACTTTTCTGTTAATACCATAGAAGTGTTTGTTAACACTAGGTTTCACAAGAAATATTGCTGACATTGCATATTGCACCAAAATTGTGATAAACACCATAACTTTTACTCTTTGGTTCTTTGAAGAAAAAAAATAGTTCTTAAACAAAAGTTGGAAAAGGGGATCTGACTGGGATTATGAGCATAAATTTAAAAAAAAAGCCTTTAGTGGTGTACCTGCTAGCTACTCAGCTTGTTAGCTATCATGGATACTGTATCCGAAGGAGAGTAACAAGGAGCTTACACATAAATTTGGAGACAAAATTTTTTTTTTTTTGATATTAATAAAGACATAATGTATTGTATAATTTCAAATATCATTTTAATAAAGTTGAAATAAATGAATCTAGACTACTTACATGTAAGCCCTATAAAAAAGCAGTTCAAATCAATAGATGAATTCATTAATTTATTGTTACCTCTGATGCCTTCTATATTTAATGATATATTTCCAGGTTTAGATTGACCTATAACTTCAATTCTTGTCTTTATTTTTTTTTTAAATGTAGCAAAATGTTTCACTTGACCTTTTGGGCTTAAAGTAGACAACAAATTATCCCACATTTGTAAAATAAACATTCTGACAGCAGGCTAAGGAAAAATTTATTTTGATTAAAAATAATGAATTTGAGCCTATAATTTGGTTTTCCAGGGTGTATATCAAAGAGTAGTTGAAAAGGTGTTTACGCATTGTTTTACCGTATTTCCAGTGAGATACCCCCTCCACCTCCACACCCTGCACCCCTCCCCCCCCCCCTGCATTGCTCGTGAATATCTGACACTGCTCAATAGGTCTATTTACACCAGTGGAGGATTAATGTCTTGCTGTACTTAGGGTGGTTTCCTTCACCAATTCAGCTGGCGTGCCGTCATATGAGTGAAATTACCTTAAGTAGGATGTTAAACCTTAAACAAACAAAATATTGATTTAAAATGAGGTTTCCTTTCAGTTTTCCACCATAATTAGTCAAGGAACTGTGTGAAGTGGACAATCTGTTGCATATAAGTGAAATACCCTTGAGTACGACCGTTGAACCTCAATCAAACAAACACACTAACTCAATATATTGGCTTAGAAAAACTATTTTACTCCAAATCGACCCAGGGATCCACCAAGACTTTTAGTCAAGGTTATGTCAGCTTTCAAAAATCATTAAAATTACTATTCATGGACAAAGTCCCAGATGTTAATTTCCATAATCTTATCAGGTTAAATAGACAACGTGCTGGTTGGAAAGATAATACATGTATAATACCTGTCCTTTCACTATAAAACTGTGTTAAATCTGTATATTAACAGTTGACTTAAACTCAGACAAAATGTGTAAGCTTCATAGACTAACCGTTGTCAATGTTTGACCAAATGTTTTTGTCCAATCATAATGGTGATGCTAGTCCCAGTTTACTTAAGGTAATACTATTAATGATAATTGTTAAAGATGTTTACTGTGTCTGTCTAACTTGGTGTTACAGTACTAATATTTAGAGAATTGGTTTAATGATAAATACTGGTAGACTACTCAAGTAACTTTTAAAACAACAAATCCTAGAGCATAAATTGTGTTTATATCCATAAAATACATGTATATGCACATGCACTGAGCATCCATTAGACCATTTACTACTGATATTATATTTGTTGTATTATAGAATCCTGCATAATGTTAATGTTTTTGGTTCTGGAATACGCTCAGTTATATTAACTAAAGTTAAAATCTCTGATCTATAATTAAAGTTAGGTTCCATTTGTTATGCTTTGTCTATGTTTCAGCTGAGCTTAAGGGACAGTTGAATGAACTAAACCAGGAAAGGATTAAAGTTGTGGGTGAAAAAGAGGAATTGATGTCACAGCTTATTTCATTCGAGGAGGAAAGGGTTAAAATGAGCCAAGTTATTACTGATCAACAAGCTAAACTAGATGAGGTAATTGAATCATAAAGAAATTTCATAATTTTTTAAATGGCTATTCCACTGTACAAATGCCTTCAGGCATGTTTTTCCTGGCTTGTCATTTTGACAGGGTTTATAGTTTGTATAAATCTTCTCCTTTTTGATTTTTGGCACCCAGCCAAAAACGAATATTGTGACACTGACAGTTTTTCTGATTTTTCTAATTGGTCATTTCTGCAATTTGACCAGTATAGCTCATCAAAAGAAAAGTCAAGAGTAGGAACTAAAAGTGTTTGCGTACAAACTTTCTACAAATGTATCATTTGTAACTTAATACAAATTTCAGAAATAGTTTATTCATTGAACCTGATAGAATGACCTGTCTGTAGTTCAGATTTTAAATAGTCAATTCAAAGTGAAAGGATCAAGTTCTGATGATAAAAACAACAACCTCCTAATCAATCAATTTTTGTTGCAGAACCAAGTTCAATATGACAAAGAACAAACACAGCTAGTGGCCACGCTTCAAGAGGACCTGTCCACAGCACTGGCCAGACTGCAGGATGCTAGACAGAAACTGACACAAGGGGAATCTACTAGTGGAAGTCTAGAGATCAGATTAGCTCAGATGGAGGCCAACAGGGTCACTTCAGATGAAGATATTGTAAGTTGCTCAAAATATTATCTTGCCACGAAAGGCTCTTACAGCAAGGGGAACAAGGTGCTGCTGTATTGTAGAGCTGTATTACATCTTGTGAAATTCTGTCAGAACAATTACATGTGATTATTTATTGAAGTATATTCAGATGCCTTTGTCCTAAAGCTGTGAACCCCCGAAGTCACTCCCCAAAGTATTACTAACAAACATTCTGTGTAAAATCTTTTTACATAAATATTTGTAATGGATGTTTATTCCTAAATCTATATTTATGACTATCATTATATTTGTGCTACATATTTTAATACACCCCACCATCCCATAACCACTGATTTAGAAGGAGTAGATTACTAGCTTCCTGACATCCATTTCACAGTTTACATGTAGATCATTTTTGTGTCGATCTTTAGATGTGAAATCAATCTGTGTAAGCAATCCTTTTTTTATACATATGATAATTATGTTTTATTAGTAATAATATAAAATTAAATATTTACAGAAAAATGATTTAAATTTTATTTGAATCAGCCTATAGATTTTCATACAAATTTCACTCCTTTACAGTAAGTCTATAAATCAGAAAAAATTAAAGCTTTTAAGCATTGTGTGTTGAACTTTATAGACTTCTTGGTTCCAAAATTGAATAAATGACCATAGTACTTTTTGATTATAATCAACACATTATATAATGCAGAATTTTAACAAAATTTTAAATCAACTTAATTTGTTCAATTATGTGTGTAAGCGCTGCAGGTGTATTGTACCTTCAGAGCTTCAATAGGTGTGTAATCGTTAAGAGATCATGCCCAGGCTCCTAACACCCAAATGAGATTCTCTAATTAACCAGTCATTGAAGTAAATTACACATGAAAACTTAAGATTCCAATGTTATTACATGTATCAGCTTTTATATGCACTATTTATTCTGAAGGATAAAAAAATCTGAAGGATAAAGTGCATACATTTCTTGTCAGAATTGTACTAGAATGTGTCCCTTGCCATCAAGGAATCTGCAGCTTTTTGGGCCAAGCAGCCCCTGGACCCAGCCAAAATATTCTATCCGTTGAAGTGAGACACTGTATGCCATAGACAAATTATCACCCACTGTTTTTCAGCTCCAATAATTTAAAAGTTGTGTTCTGTGGTTAAGTCATTGTTTGGTCAAACAGACTTTAATTACTTTTTTTCTTCTCCATTTAATCAAAAAGTATTTCCTTGATAACTTGAATGCATCAGGATTTAACCTTGTTTTGCTAGGCCACGTTGAGTGAGGAATTAGCTGAAAGTCAGAAAGCTCTTTCTTCATTGGAGGTGAAATTGTCTGAGACAGAAGCCAATCTAATGCAGCTTCAGGAAGACAAGGTCACTTCTGAGGTCAAGGCTGTAGAGTTAGAGGAACAGAAAGAAGGTGAGTCCTCTAAATTATGTTGAAATTCACTGTTAGGCGCATCTGTCATCTTATTTGTCAAGCATGGATAATGTACAATTATAATTCACATGAAATCCCTTAAGTTTAACATGTATAATTGCTGTCCTATATAATTTTTTCCCTCATAGCATACATCATTTGTTGCTAATGGCATGTTATCCTAATGAGTTAAAACATTTGAAAATTTAGATAAAGAAGCTCTTATTCTTATTCATGTAAATATTTTTTTTTGGCACCGGATCAATGTAGAGAGTTTCCTTTGCTCCGTGGCCTCATGTACCTACAATTTTGCACTATTTCTCTTATTGTACCAGTTATTGTGTCCTGTGATAATTGTGACATCTGCATTGGTTTCTGTTGCCCATGGCACGCGCTCACTGGCAGATAAGTGAAATGACCTATAATATGGCGTAAAATGCCAAGCAAACAAAACAATAATGACACACACTTCATTTTTGTGCTGGTACAGAACATATAAAGATGACACTGTGTTGATTAACAAATTTAAAGTCACTTTCTATCAGAAAAAAAGTTCATTGTTAAATTTATTTATTGTTTAATTATACACATAATTTGTGCGAAGATCCCTCAGATTCGATTTTTATAAGAAAAAACAATTTTGATTTCTAGGCATTGAAAGGGAGAGAACTGAACTATTACAAGAGATAGAAACACTGAAAATAAAAGTTGAATATGAAATGCAGCCAAACATTGCCTTTGAAGAAGAGAACAAGGCCCTGCAATCTAAGGTAATTGATAGATTACTGGATTAATTTGGGTTCATGGGTATATTTGATTAGCAAAGAAAATAGTGATATAAAGAGATGGGGATTTTTTGTCCACCTCTGCTAGATGGCTTTGAAATGACTTGGCCCGCGGCCGTGGCTTAGTGGTTAGGGAGTGCGCTTTCGGAGCCTACTTCGATGTACCGTTCACGGGATCGAGTCCGCCTGTCGACCCTCAGGTATATGAGTG
>JAQQZZ010158584.1:0-12167 GCA_030265115.1 Mopalia vespertina | reverse complement strand
AGATTCCAGGTGAGTTTTATTTTGGTTGATTTGTTGTTATAGTTCGATTGTGGGCATTACTGCTAAAGCTCGTTTCCTGTCTTTCCCTATATAATAAGGTAATCAGTGACGAAGCCGACCATGGGTAGGCTCCCTTGAACGGATGTTTACTAGCTAGATACAACAAAAAAACGGGGAAGCCAAGAAGTTATTTAAAACCACAGAAACTTGTATCTAGCTTGTACAAACTAGTTTAACATGAGCAACATTACCAAGTTGGCTACGTACCGGCCTGGCGACGTTAAGTTAAAGATTAAAAACTTGGGAGAGGTTGCACGAGGGACACCTGCATTGACTTACAGAAGGTAGGAAACGTGTCAAAACTCCACAGACCGTGACTGTCTTCGCGAAAAATGTCAACCTCTGTGAGATTTTGCACAAGTGAAGTCAACATTTTGCAAGTATTTGTTTTGTATATTTCTGTTCCATTCCAATCGAATAACAGACTTACACAATTAAAGGGGAAAGTCTGACATGAAATTTAAAAATAAAAGGTTGGTTACATTGTGTTGTAGATCTGAATTTGAGGCATTAGTTAGGATACTCGTCTGTTCATGATAACAGTGATACAACCAAAGCATTGTGTTGTGAAAGAAACTGGTTTTGTAAGTGTAAAGGCAATGAGCCTATACACTGCGATAATATTTATTGGAAAAGGGTTTCTTTTGAATGAATGTTTTATTAGTTGTTCATGTTGTTATAAAACAATAACAAACAGTGTGTTTTCCTGAAAAAAAATCTAAAAGTTGGCAATTTTATTCATAATCTGTTGATTGGAGAAATTGAATTAAAATAAATGTGCGAAAGTTTCTGACTCTAAAGGATTTGAACTTTTATGGTGCTTTTTTTTTTTTTTGATGTGGAACCTACTGTTTATGTCCCTAACCATCATTTCAAGGCATTTTGTGCATAAAAGGTATAATATTAAATTCTTCAATTTTAGAAACTCTGATAATTCGTATTTCTCTGCACTGCGAGGCATGTCCAGTTGAGGGAGTGACGGACAGCTAGGGTTTTGCCTTCTAGTGTTTGACCAACTCGCCCAATTTGTCGTATGGAACAAGCTAGTCGAGTAACACACTCAGACGGCTCGCTGATAATAGATTCGAAGAGTAGCGGAATTTCCAATCCTTGTAAGTTGTAAGACTATATCTCAGTTTCAGATAACAATAAATGATGTTACCAGATTAATTGAATCCGACGCGCTGCTATGACATTTATGAATCGATCAGAAACTGCAGAAGATAAAAATGGTGACAAAAACAGAATCATAAAGTAGTAAAACCACTGAATATTTTGATGAGACAAATGTTTTCACCTTGTGTTGAAACCCCCGCTAGAAAACTACACGAGTTCCTGCTGGATGCATTATGGGGGGAATCCCCGCAAAACTTGGGGAATCCCTCTTCCGGTAGACGTCGCTGTCAAGAAAACATGCCCTTCAAAACCGGTAAATTTGGCGGAGGAATGTAACTTTAATTAAGCTCATTTGATATGAAAACTGTGCTGATTCTGTCCTTTTGCTGTGCATAATAATCTTCATTAAGTATTGCACTAGGAAATAACAGAAATATATTACTTTCGTAATGTTGTTGCTGTTGTCACTGTATATCAAAATCACACTCCAAGAGACTCGTATAAAAAAAATTAAACTTTCATATTCTGTGCCTTAGGCCTAAATGTGTTATGTATAAAGTTAACATATAAATTTATTGTATGTATTATATACACAATAAAGGACAAGATCAGTCTGGTCGATTTCGAAAACCAAGAAACAAAACAAACCCCAAGCAAACTGCCCCAGAATCATTCCCCCTCCTTAGCTGATTATAAATAACGCCCCCCCCCCCGGCCCCATTTTATTGTTGTCTTTTATTTGTGATACCTGGCATATAAACGGCAACCAGAAAATGGAGACTGGGACGTCATTTAAAACAACTCCTTAAACTAATAAAATTTAATGCTACAAAGCTTTTTTTTTATCCTACAAACACAACCGAAAACCAAAATAGAAAATAAAATAGTTTTATTGTGAATACATTTTTTCTACAACTTTCATATTTTCAGACAGTGTTGCTATTTTGGTGTTAGTCATTTGAGATGTAAACAGTCAGAAAGCAGCAGATGCTCACACCTATGCAGAGAAGAGTTTTTACTTCACAATTTACCCTATTCTTGCTGACCTTTCCAAGATTCCTCAAATCTAGCATGGCGTGGAGGTCTAGTGGTAACTCTAACACTAATCTGGTTGAGAATTTAGAAAGTAAGTTCAGGTTTTTTAAGTGAAGTCAGAATTTCGAGAAAAAAATCAGTGAGAATCTGCTTTACTTTAATTTCCATTTCTGGTATTATTACATTATCACTTTTAAATGTACAAATTGATAAGGAACATATTTTTAACTAAGTCAATTAACATTTGGGATTGAGAGGTGTTGTGATTAATTACTCAAAGTTACTTTTCAAACATGGGAGATTGGAAAGGAGCTTCCTGTTTCTCAAGTGCTCTTAGAGCTAGGTGGCCATTGTTGCCATTGACACCGAGGCTACTCTCATCCTATTGCCACTACCACATCGTTGAATGAGTGAAACAAGTGTAAGTACGATGACAACCCTAAATCTGACATAAACAAATGTTTTTGAAAACCTTACTTTACCAATGAAACTATTGGCTATTTTGCTTTGTGTCAGAGAATGGAATAATAAGAAGCCAGTCAGTTGCAAATGCTATGAAAGCTGTTGACCGTGCTCATTTCACTAAAGGAAATCCTTACGCTGACTCTCCTCAGAGTATTGGTTATGCTGTGACTATTAGTGCTCCACACATGGTAAGTACATTTTGTCAATTAAGCTGCCAAAAATAGATAGGAAAGTGTGTGTCACTTTTATTATGGTGTACCCATTTAAAATAATACCCATTGGCTGTTGCCCATAGCTCAGAGAGCACCAAGGCAACAGGAATTATCTTTAATGTGTAAATCATGAAGGTGACCCATTTGTGATATCTTTGTATTAATTCTGTCTTGGGATTGTCCTGTCCTTGTTTGTCACCAGTGATGTACTATACATGTAATGGGTGGTTTCCTTCATCCTTGGTCTGACACACCCTCATATGACTCGCATGAGTTAACTAATGTTGAGTATGATGTCAAACCCCAATCAAAAAAGCAAACTTTTAAATAAACTAAAATAAACAGATGCAAAAAGAATTGTATTTTTAATCACACAGTTATGATGTTTGACATGTTAATTCCATGTTAATAACAAACCAAATTACACAGACTGGACTAAAGATTTTAATTCAAAAATTGCTTTTAATAAAAACAAAATGTCAGGAAAACAATAAAACATTACTTGATTACTGTTTGGTGTACATGTATAACTGATAGCCCATTCAGTTGGGTCAGCCATCTAAACAGTCATTATTTGAGTGTTATTATTTTTCAGCATGCTCATGCTCTAGAGTTGTTATCTGAGCAGTTAAAGGAAGGAAGCCGTGCCCTGGATGTAGGGTCAGGCAGTGGCTATCTCACAGCTTGTATGGCACTCATGGTAAGTCAGACAATCGAGTTAAAGTAGAATAGAGCATTCAAGGAATAACACTTACTGTTTTATTTTTATAAATCTTTGTTTCTATTGGCTGGTGGTTTATAAATAGAGGGAGCTTTCTGTTGCCCTCATCCTCTCAGACCTAAGGGGTCAAAAATGTTGTTTGGGGCTAAATAATTGGCAGTTGACAGAAAGCATCCTGTGAGCCTGGCCCTGGAGCTCTATTATAAAGCTAAGAAGCATAACATAACCTATTAACTGTAGTGAATTGTTCTTTAAAGTTTTACATTAATATATGTCTTCTTGCTCTGTATTCCCAGTGTTGTCGAGGGTAATTTCCTTCACACAGCCATTGCATGAATACCATATGTCTATCGGAAACTGCATGTTGATGCTTTAGAAACATTTTATAAGCATTTCTGAGTGTGATTTGCCTTCATGTGAATTTTGTTGTGGGACAGGTAGGAGAGAGTGGTTTTGCTGTGGGTATCGACCATGTCACAGAGCTAGTAGAGGGTTCATTAGTGAACCTCCGTAAAGATTCTCTAACTCAGCAATTGGTGGAGAATGGTCGAGTTGTCATGGTGACTGGTGACGGCAGGCAGGGTTATTCAGAAAAGGCCCCCTACGATGCCATACATGTTGGTGCAGCAGCTCCAGAAATGCCCAAAGCTGTAGGTATTTACACATTTGAAACTTTATAATAATAAATTTACCATTTTTATTTTTTGTATTATAATTATGACTCTAGTAATTTCTTGTTTATAAAAGAAAACACATTTATGGTGAAATATGTCAATTTTAACAGTAAGAAAGGGAGAAAAGGAAGTATAATAGTGTAGATTATACACAGCAAGATGATAAACAGGGTGTATGGATAGCGTGTATTTTCTCCATTTAACTATAATGCTTTACCATTAATTTCACTGCCAAACTCACATCACTGAACATTGCTGTTCAAATTCATCGGTTCTCTTTCCATGGTGACTAAGTTAGTAGTGACAAATTAAATATTGGTAGACATGAACACTGGCACTTCTGACAGGCAGGTCAAATGGGTTAACCACATGTCATCAAAGCTAGGCCTTTTGCCCTTTTACATGCAGTATGTTCATTATATACTGGTGTAAGATTTGTTTTTAATTGATAAATGTAATGCATTTGAAGACAGTTAATTTAAATACCCTTCAGCACAGCATTGAAGGGTGAATCAATCATGTGAACACTGCTTACTTTAGTCATTTCTTTCACACATGTCCTTCACTATTTGATTGTACAGTGAACCTGGGTCAAATTGTTATCAGTTTTACCACTATTGCTGTAATAGTGATGTTTTAAAGCTTGTGGGTATTTCTATGTTTTCAGCTTATTGAACAGTTAAAACCCGGTGGACGTCTCATTATACCCGTGGGTCCAGCCGGTGCCAGTCAGAACTTAATCCAGGTGGATAAGCTTCAAGATGGATCAACAAAGACCTCAACGCTGATGGGAGTTATTTATGTCCCTTTAACAAGCAAAGAGAAGCAGTGGCCAAGGTGGAGATAACTCTTCCTGATTTTCATCCCATTAACCTTCCCTCTAAAACAGGTCTTTATTCTAACCCTCATAGAACACTAACAGATCTCTTTATTGCTTGTTATGAATAGAAATACCAGAACCATTTTGAATGAATTTGACATGAAATCCTCCAGCATGCAGAGAGCCTGCGCTTGCCCATATGTCAGTTAATTGTATAGCCCTGCCTTGTATTCTTTGCTTTGAATTTTGACTCAGAAGATTCCGATTCAAAGATTTAGACATTTTGTTTTTAGTTTGTTGCATTTTGAAAACTCATACTGTAAATATTCAGTGGGTAAGCTCATTCAAATATTCATTTTAGCTGGATCAAATCAAAAAAGCCTATCTGAAACAATTGAAAAATGTAAAAGAAACGAACATACCCAACAAACAAACAAACCAATCAAGCATGTAGAATGATATATTTTGCATTGCATGTGGCTGTATTTTTTAAAATGAAGCAAAATTAAAGTGGACGTGGAATGAAATCTGAGTAAACTGTGGGACCCAGAGACAAGAAAAAGATGGTTTGCTTTGTCAGGCTTAAAGAGTAAATATAATCTGTAATTTTTAAAATCACTTACAAAATCACTCAGAAAGCTGGTCAGTATAGGTCGGGGTCTCTTGTAGTCGAGGGTGTCAGTATATTCAGATTTCACCTTTTCTGTATGTGCAAGGAAAACATGTTGGAATTTCTATTTTTGTTTACTTTTTAATGTCATTTAATTTATTTTCAGATTTCAAAGATGTTTGGTTTGTTAGCATTATAGTAATGGGTTCTATGACTTTAATTGGGTACGGCAAATTATATTATCTTACTGTCTTGAGATGATTGCTGATTGGCTGCATTTGTGTTAAGATATAACTCTTTTTATTGTATGATATTTTCTTTTTGTTGCATTTTACCAACATGTTTTGTTGAAGTATAAATCAACGAAGTAAATGATAATACATGCTTGTCAAAATTGGACTATTCCAACATATTATGATACATGTTTTAGAGATAGTCAGATTGATCGATTGAACTGTGTTTATTTTTAATTAACTTTCATCCTAAGCTGGCAGTATGAATATACTTTAAACTCTCCTCAGGCAGATGCAGTTAGAAGTTGAAACACTAAGTATATCACACAGCTTTATACATTCCAATTTGTTATTGGTGCAACCTTTAAATAATCACTCGGACATTGCACTTGAGGAAGGGCGGGCTGATATATTGTTCCTATTGGAAACCTTTTAAAAATGCGGCCTCCACATCTTTATCCAAAAATGAAGTGCTATTATTAATATGATGGCGACTTTTAAATTGTCTGAACCTTTTTGTGCACTCTGCTTTCTTCTATTTGTGTTTTTCAATTAATAATCAAATTGTAATTTTTGATCACAAAACATTCTGTTCATTTGAACTTTATTTTCTATTTTTTTTTTCTTTCCTCCAGGTCAAAAGAAGACCTGTAGCAAGGGGAGTAACTCAATATTTCCGTTTTTGTGGAGATTTGTACTGTTTTACCTTGACAAAGTGCAAAGAACGTTTTTGACTTCAAAACTTGTGGATTGTTTTAAGATGTTTTCAACAGCTTTAGTGAAAAAAAAGACTGAAAAAACCCAAAGGAACTGTTGTAATATCAGAATGGGGGATGTGTCTAACCAGCTGCTTTTCATCTACATTTCAATCTGCCATTATGCTTGCAGCTTAAGGAAACCCGATGTGGAAAAAGCACAAATATAAACAAGACTTAGGAATGGAGAGCTCCTGGGAAAGAGCAAACGATGTATTGGAACATTTAACGACTTTCTTGACAAAACATTTTGCATAAAGGAGCATACTTGTTACTCTTCATGAGGATGTTTTGTGGGCCAAATACTGGATTATGAAACTGTACATCTAGTGCGATACAAAACTTGAATAACTGCATTGAAATGAGACAAGGTAAATGTTATCTGTTTCAAGAGTACTTGTAAGTACATGCAATACAATTGTGTATTAAAAATCGTCAGTAGAAACTTCAGACTCACTTCTCTTTCAACCCTCTGGCTAAGAACAGTTCATTGGATGTTCCAAGTGTAGTCATGGCAACGTCACTTTGCACTGAATTTTCCAACAAAGCAAAACATTTGACATTTTATGGCTGTGTTAGTGTTTCAAATACTGGCGGAGTACACCTCGTCATATCCGTGAAACGAACTTGATAACGTTGAATTGATGTGGTTATTATGCCAAATAGTGCTGCAAAAATGTTACCGTTTTTATAATTATTCACTTCAAGGAGATCAGATTTTAGTGGTGAAAAAAGTGAAATTTACCTGTAAGTTGAGGAATTACAGCTGAAATCAGTATCCCTGTGTCAGACCAGCCACTACTGTATATTAATTATTAAATGATACAGTTGTATAGCAGGTAAAAAGCTTAGTATTAAATGGCAAAACTTACTGCATTTTCTGTTCCTTACGTTATAAAATAAAATAAAATAAAATAAAATAAAATAAAAAGATGCCATCTAATTTATATATTTAAAAAAGTGTTATTCATTTGTTTTTCTTTATTCGGTAAAAAACAAAAAAGAGACCACAACTTGTAATAAAATTTGCAAAATTTAAGAAAAAAAATTATTGATTAAGGAGAAATTTTATTTGTCATTTGACTTTATAAACAGTAATGGTGAGAGGTTGCCGCAGCTAGTCAAACTAAACAGGAGGCTGATTTCTTGGGGCATTTCATACTTATACTTGCATACATTGTCTTAAACCATGTTACCCATTGTTTCTAGCATCCTCTGCACGATTACTCATTTCCACTTCTGTAGTTACTAGGGTCATTATACCCTCACCCATCGACCGATTGCGCTGGGCCTGGTGGCACATTGGACGAGTGAAAATAGAGTAACGTACACAATTAAATCTTAAGCAAATAAAAACAAGCAGGGAATCTGATTCTGATCAAAGAGAATTTCATGTTTTTCAACACATTATTTTGTCATCAGGACGATTCAGGAGTGAGTAAAATGGTACACATTCAACATATCGTGCTCTCTGATCCACAGACCCTAATATGTCAGAAGTTCTTTGTGTTCAGAATTACACTTCTTATTGAGTTAGACTTATCAGAAGAACTGCTGGCTTTTACATAACCTAACAATCTTAATACTAGGTTAATTTGGATATGTGCAATTTATTTGTTTTTGTTCGTACTTCACTTAATCTCTGTTCTTGGTTAGTTCAATCTTTTCTGGTGCTATTGGTCTTTTGAACTCTTTTCCTTTCACGGTTTTGTATTTTGTGAGATATTTAAAATAACACACATTTACAACTTTATTTGGATCCTGTATTGTTCCTTTATATTTGAATAAGATTATATTTTGCAATCCTATATTTTGAGCAGTCAGTTGAGAGGGAGCTTCTTGTTGCCCTCAAGGGCTATGGGGCAACATGAAGAAAATCTGTTTTTGATGTCTTATCTTTGTTTGTTGCCAGTGGCGTCAAGTGGTGAATCATTTCACTAATTAAACTGGCACACCGCCCAGGGGCTTAGCCAGAAATCAAAAGTATGGAGTCCAAAATGGTCATTTTGCTTCACTTTTCAAATATCTGGGTGTCCAATTTTGACGGTTTCCTGATCTCCTGCATGTTAAAGTTTCTTAAAACAGGGTGTCCAAAAGAGGCAATTGTTCACTTCAGGGTGTCCATTTGGACGGGTGTCTGCCTAAGCCCTTGACTCCGTCTTGTGAGATAACCTTAAGTACGTCTGTAAACCCCAATCAAACAAACCTATATTTTGATTTGAAAAAATGTCCGTTTTTATTGTAAGAATTTATGTTGCCGTTCAATCATTAAAAGCATCTGAAAAATAAAATACATTTAGAATACAGTGTTAATTTCAAAATTAAAACGCTTTTAAAAAGGTTCATTCATACAGTGCAATTTATAGTTGGGACTACAGGGGATTCCCCTTATTTGCAGCACTTTGATTGGTCAAGGGAAAATTAAAAAACAGTTGACCAATGAAAATGCAGGAAAAGGGGGAAATCACCCAAACTCAATACTTTAAATCGTATTGTGAGAATGGGCCTTAACAAAATGCTGGCTGTTCACATCTTCAAATGGAACAAGTGAATCCCCTCACAGTTTGACATTGGCCAGCATTCTCTAAAATTTGATGTATGTATTCCAAAGATAGACCTCACAAACTTTGATAATCATTTTTTGTGGAAAATAGTAATTTCTAGACTCTATACCACTGGAATTCAAACTTAGTCCAGATATTTCCACAATAAAAACATGTGTGTAGTTTCATTAAACTTGTTCTATAATGCATATAAGTGATGACGAACTCGTCTTAAATTGGTTATAATGACTCTATGTCATGACCCTTGCTCAGTACATTTTTGTAAAAGAAGTTTGTGATGAGAACTCTGGAGAGTGGGCAGGAGGTGTTTCAGGCAGTTGCAGGGAGCTTCACGTTGCACTGGAATTCTCACAGCTATTTATAAAGGGGTAACATGAAGCCAACCTTGTTGTGGTTTCATTGTATCATGGGATAGTCCTGTCTTGGGTTGATGCCAGCAGAGCCAAAGGGTGGTTTCTTTGTATCATGGGATAGTCCTGTCCTGTCTTTGCTTGATGCCAGCGGAACCAAAGGGTGGTTTCTTTCATCCATTGGACTGTCACAACATCACATATGTAAGAGTGAAATAAACTTAAGTACAGTCTTAAACTCCAACCAAATGAAAAAAAAGGTGTCTACACACTATCTTATGGATTGGAAATACTGGTTTGTTCTCAGCACTCATTTTGTTCATCTTAGTATACTCTGATCACACAAAAACCAAGCTCATTTTAAATCCAATGAGAAACTTCATAGAACCATCCTTTTTGCTATCTGTCTGACAGAGTCTGAATATAGCTAGGATATCTTGCATGTGATTATTTCCAGTAAGTATTCCTGGTTCTTCATCGTCCTACTTGATTCCGTCTTGAGAATATTGCCTAGAAGGGAACATGTCCTGGAGTTTTATCCAGATGGGGGGACACACATTTTATGTTTTTACCTGTAGTTTGATTAAATATCGACAGGTACTTAATTCCCTGTATCTAATTATGTTGCTTTTAGTTCTTTGTTACAAAAAACTGTATGTACCTGTAACAGTTCTGTTGTTATTTTAAAAATAAAGCTGGATTGTTAATTTGTTATTGATCATTTTTTTGTAATTTGTTGTGTTTTTGTTTCTAAATTAACGAGCAGTTTAAAGTCGAACAGACTGATTAAGGTTTTTAGACTGTTCTTCAGGTCTTGTGTGAAAGTTGAGCTGTAACACAGAAGCTGTGGTTCTTAAACTTGAAATTATTAGTACAAGCTGCCTGTCCATTGTGCAAAAAATCGTAGCATTCTTGACAATGAACAATAACTGGCAACCAATGGAAATCACTATGTAAAGTGTGCAAATTAACACGACAAGGAGCCACAAATTAGCCTTTGAGATGTTTCCACCTAAGTTCAGAAAGCGCCAAAGCAAAGAAAGTTCACGCCAACTGCACCTTCAACTAACAAATAGATCCCAAAATCTGTTGGCAACTGGTACAAAAAGACAAAACACTTACAGGGACTTTTGTTAAATAAATCATGCTACCAACCAAATAGACAAGAAAACAAAGACTTTTTGTTACAATTTCATTTTATTATCATGAAATGTATGACAATGATGATTTACCCAATCATAGTAATTTAACTCAAAGTCCATGTATTTGACACAACATCATTTTACAGGATACATTTGTCAATATCATTTCACTCCGAAGACTGCGTGTTTGGGCCCAATGGTGTGTACAAAATCACCCCAGACGCCACAGGAAACAAAGATTCAAAAACAAGGATCCAATAAAACCCAGGCTTTGTGTTGCCCCCTCAGCTTTGAGAGCATGAGGTTAATGAGAAACTCCCTCACAACCACACATTCATGATGTACAGTCAACTTGTCTATATCAGACGCATGTAAGTGAGATAGCCACAGCACACACCTTTCACCTCCTGATCCATGCTTTTTTCCTTTCTAATTATTCATTTAATGAATCCTGTATATAACGGACAAAATATGCCTGTCCATTGGAGTCTGATCTTTGATTGATTGATTAATGTTTTACGCCGTGATTAATGGAATTTATTTAATGTGTCCACAGTTTACAAAAACAGTAAATAGTCTCACTAACAGTGTCACTAACAGTGTCACAAAATGTGAAGTGCTCTGTTAGAAAATCAATATTCCTCCAGAACCAAACACTGACAGTATATCAATGTGTATGTTGGAATCCTACTACCATTAGCCAGAGTGTGTTGGATATTTGAGAGCTGTACTGTATACATGTCATTTTCTCCATCCCATTGCAATGCCTCTCCAACAAGATTGATTGATTGGTGTTTTACGCTGTGCTTAAGGGTATTTCACTTATATGGTGGCGGTGTATGCCAACATTAATTGACACTAGCACAACCAAGATGTGAATTGTTTTTGTAGTGTTAGAAAATTAATCTTCCTCCAGTGCTAAGTAAAGAGAGCATTGCTACATGTACACTTCAAACAAACCACCTGTAGCCAGAGGGCTCTCCAACCAGAAAGAAATCCAGTAAGTTCAGTATTTTGACTCCATGGTTTAGGTGAAAACAGAAGAGACCAATTACACACTGATAGCCAAATATTATCGTGTATATGTTGTGAATCATCTTTATAAGACATTGATTGTTTAGTTTGTCTCTGGTTTAGGTCTTCTTTTTAACAATCCATTCAATCGGAATACAGCCAATTGTGTAT
Organism: Mopalia vespertina; assembly: GCA_030265115.1. NCBI lineage: Eukaryota > Metazoa > Mollusca > Polyplacophora > Chitonida > Mopaliidae > Mopalia > Mopalia vespertina. Next base: position 225 of record JAQQZZ010158584.1, on the reverse strand, counting down.
GACCGGTCATTTTTTTTTATGGATTTAATATAAGTTTCAGTAGAGATATCCCCAATGCTGAAACACTGTTAATTTATAATTAATCAATAGCTAGAAAACAATTCATTCACTCTTGCAGTGTCACAACAACAGCTGGATGCTTATGAAAGAAATGTTTGTTTGTTTGTTTGTTTGTTTGATTGGTGTTTAACGTCGTACTCAAGGGTATTTCACTTATATGACGAC
>JAQQZZ010158573.1:0-12169 GCA_030265115.1 Mopalia vespertina | reverse complement strand
AATTAGATGTCTACATTTGTCCTCCGTGTGAAAATTGGGCTTAAGTGGTCGATTGACTTTGCAAAGGAATTCTAATAAAACGGAGAAGAGTGTGGTAATCATCGGCTGTTTCCGTAAATCCCCGGTGTTCCTGTTACCATGGTCACGATGAATGTGACAAGATCAGCGCAGAGCACATGCAGAACACAATCGAGGAAAACAGACAACAGAACTTCAATCTTCGCGGTTAAGTTTAGCTTTCTCTGTGTAATTCTTTAAGTTGTAGTTAATAAAGTTTTACTACAAAATGAATGAAGACCTGTCTCGTAAGATTTGGTTGGCGCTGATAAGGGCCTTTGGAAGTTGGTCCTGAAAAGAACCGTTGGAATGAGTCCACAACGGTCTTAGAAATGCACTCGATAGGCCAGGATGACATCTTGCTTGCATATCGAGCATCGCTGGTTGTTGAGTTTTCTGGTGCATGTTCCACAGCATACAACATGACACGGTTCAAATGCAATATCTGCCAAGGCTGTTAAGCAGACACGACATTCAGGTGTTGTGCCCAGTGGTCGCTGACCTACCTCACAGGCTGTGAGATGGATGGGATGTGGGTTGGTTGCTCGCGGGCTTGCTGGTGTGTTTTCAGCTAAGGAGCAAAAAGATCATAAAAATCTGTCACCGATAACATGATAGTAATTGATTTGGTGTATTGCAAAATCAGCGTGCAGTCTCACTCCACTCTTTCACGGCGAAAAAAGTCCGGCAGTAACAATAGAGAAGCTCAGTGGGTGTCTCGACATGTGGTCGCATTGAGAATGTGGAAAGCCGCGCCGTTCTGGTGATCTATGTAAACAGTGTTAAATGTCAAGAAAGCAGTGAAAAAAAATTACACACAATAGCACAGTTCAATAATAAATACTCGATGAAAATAATTTGTAAAAAACAAAAGGTTTTGACTACACGACCAAATATACAATAATTGACGCGTGACCGGAACTGTGAAGAACATCGTTAACAGGAAGTGACTGCTGAGAAAAACGACAGACAGTACTGGTAAGCCGGAATTACCAGCCTTAATTTAGGGAATTTGCATATTTTTGCATCATAAGGAAGTTCCTATTCTGGTGCGCTTTAAAGACAAAATGACACAAGTTGGATCTGCGGACAGTTCTAAAGAGCCCCAAATGACGAGATGCAGAAATCTTACTTTTTATGTTTTATACATGTAGCGGTAATCCTATCATTTGAAAAATTTTGATACCAACCTACAATGTAAATCCCAGCATTTCCCGTTTTCAATTTTTATAGCAATATTATCAGGATGTTGGATACGAATAAAGTTATGCTTTGTGTATAATGTCTTGATGTTTTGTACTGTTATTAGTTCAAATATTTTTGTACAAAAAAGTATTAATAAAATCGAAGAAGCCACTTTTTATTCATTATATATGGATTTTTTTGTTGTTGTTTTATTTTAACACAATGGTCTACACTTTCATTATTATGACGTATGTTGTATGTTACTACTTCATAAAATATCTTATGTGACGACACATTTCGTTCCGATACGATTAATCCTACGTAAGAAAATCACAGAAATTTGATCTTATCAAGTGTGGATGAAGGGCTTCGTTATAATGTTACACATGTAAATTCTACTCAGTGTCGATTTCCGTTATCGCATTGAACCGCTAGTACTGTGTTTTATTTGTTTTTAAATAGATATAAATTCATGGATAATAAACCTGGGATATGGCTTGGTTTTTGAGAAATCTGGATTTTGTCAAATATGTGTGCAGGGTAAATTCTACTCATACTCGTAGTAAACTGAATTATACTCACAGATCAAGAGACGATACAATTCCACTACAAATACCCATTGTAAAATAAAGAACACATCCCACCCCATGTTGTCTCCGTTTCCGTCACCTAATTTCACCTTTAAAAAAGGACTGGGAAGTATAGGCCCGGCTTTTATGAACCGTTATCTCTCCCCAGGAAGCAGCATTTTTTTCTGGACGGCTATGTGTGCACAGGACAGGGACGAGACAAGGAATCTATTAACTTTAAATGACAATTCAAATAAATAAAAAAATTCACGTTTAGGGGCCTACTTGTAGTTTTTCAAATGTATAAAGCGTGTATATGAACTGTAAATAGACTAAATTTATTTCAAGTTTTTATTAATATATTACTGTTCCCACTCTATACCTTTATATTATTATATTGTAACTATTAGGATTGTTGTGTTTAAAAGCTATTTATTGATAAAATATGGTAATGTCTTGACTTAAAAATATTTATTGTAAACTATATATATATAAAAATAAACGTTGTGATTGACGGGCCTCGAAATCTATACCAGGGAAGCAGCCCTAAAACCACAATTTCAAACAATAGACCCGGCATACGTCTTCTAACCATGATATCAGCCATTAATTCGGAATCGTCAGATTCCTAGACTGACGCTTCTTATTCTTCTGATGATTCGGGCATCTGAATGTTCTTTTCATCTTCTTCTGACGACTCCTCCGATTCCAAATCTTCTGTCAAAGCTAACTGTAAGTTTCTTATTAAATGTGCTTGTTGATTTGCTATAGAAATTCGACATTTAAACAGAGCATTGAATCTTACGTCTCCAGTTGTATTCGTTATCTTAATTGTTTTTATATTTGAGATTTTCAACCAGTAAATAGAGGACGTAAATCTCTAGTCGAGCAACACCCTGATCTAGTGCTAGCAGTCAACAGTTTTATACAGCAAAACTCAACAGAAGCCCACAACAGGCTCCGTGACTCTACTATGTAAACCAATGGTGTGACTCTTGGGGATATTCAGGATCTAGTTATAAACCGCTTGGAATTAAAATGGTCAACCTGTACATTGATTGGATGAATCAAATAAATTTTCACAGAAACAGAAACCCTTATAAATAAACGGAGCAATTCATTTTACCATACCGAATATTATATCTCTTCTTTTAACCATTTTCACTGGACACAGTTATCTTCATTCATTATGGATCATTCTTCATTACACAGATGGGCTCTCGTCCTATTCGACATTGACAGGTGCACAATGTTAGTAAAGACATGGAGGGAGCCATTGCAACAATAGAGTTGATAAAAAGTTGACCATACAGTGGAAGTTCTTAAGTTAGCAGGTAATTATCTGTACATTACGTTATTCTCTCCGTATGTGTCATTTCATATGTTCACATAAAAAACATTGATTTGCCTTACCATTTGCAGATTTTAAAGCAGAACTTAATGAATATGAAGCAAAGTGGTCACAGAGCTCAAGGTCTGAAGCCATCGATGAAGCTAAGAATAAAACTAGAGTTGGCGGATACATCGGCATTGTACCAAAGGAAGATTTTTCTCCCCAACATGACTACTTTGAGGATACATTCTTACAAAATATAGATGGTGTAGATTTGGCGGCTGTTTCAACTCCGGACAAGTGTACCACGTCTGACTCGATTATGGAAGAAATTCACAATATTGCAAAGAAACAGGATTCGATAGACTTGAAAGTCACCGCTGTGATGGATATGGTGTCCAAACTTTACTTCATAATGGATACTCGTTTTACTAGGGCAAAGAAAACAGAAACGAAAGGGACTGGAAAAGAATGTCCAGTTGCCGATCAATGAAGAACCATCTCAAGAGACGGCACCTGTCACCAACGAAGCAGATTATGTTCCTGTTGCCCCAACACAGATCACGACAGCTATTTGCCTTTCACCAGTTCCCACCACGCTTCCGGTTCCGCCTGGACAGGTCTTCAATGAGCCAGTGGTTGAACCAGCATTCATAGGACCAGTGACTGAGACAACATCTGCCGAACAAGCGATTGGACCAATATCAGCCGAACAAGCAATTACGCCAATGTCCACCGAACAAGAGATTACGCCAATACCCACCGAACAAGAGATTGAACCAGCGTCCCAAGAACCTACGCCAGATTTTCATTTCAACGACTTTTCACAATCAATCATCCAAGTTAACAAGTCATCCCAGCAGAATTCGAATTTTAGCAGAATGGGACAATCGCAGCAGATTCTTCTACTATTCTGGAAGCGCCGTTGTCTTGTACCCATTTCCAGTGGTGGATTAATTAATGTAGGACCAAGTCGAAATCCAATCATGGTTGACAAACTAAAGTACATCAGGTCTAAACAGCTGCCAAACGAGAAACGTTTTCTCCTTGCAATCATGGATTTGGTGTTTTCTGAGGATGAAATGAAGACTTCTAGTATCGAGGGAAGTCGTATTAAATACAGTGGAGTGGTTGTCGACAAACGAAAACTGGACGAGGCAAAGTTACAGGCAATGTATAGACAAGCTGCATTTGTGTATGGGATAAATGAGGAGGAACTGAAGACCAGGAGAGTCATTAGGAATTCCATAAACGCAAAATGTAGATCTAAGCAGCTGGTGTCGATAAATGGATTGTGAGCATTCTTCGTTCAAATATTCAGTGCGGTCTCCAAACTGCGTTATGCAAATGTGACAACTTATTCTTTGTATTCTTATTATAAAGCAATAAATCATGGCTCTCTATTTGGAAATGTTCCGATTTCGACAAAGTCTGGAATTTTTTATTGCTAAAAGCAAAAGTTTAATTTATTAAAAATGTATTTAAATTTTTTTTTCTTTCCTGCATTTTGAGAAATATATGCATACAAGATCGCTCTATAAGTTAATAGAGATATGAATTGTATAAATGATAAATTGCCTTTAATATTGATGGTAAATAAATAAAAACTAGTTGATGTACAACATACTGACAGGGGTCCTGAAACAAAACAAATCAGACGAATGTACTTTTACTAATGAGGATTAACCTTGCTTGATAACGATCAGCTGGAGTTCGTGCAACGAATTTCCAGCAGTGTGAGCAGTTGTCAACACAAGATCAATGCCGGCTTAACACCAGGAAAAGAAAAAAGAAAAAGAAAATAATAGACATTTTAGAACAGACAATTTACTTATCATTTCGAGCATGCAACACACAGACGTCATTCAATAGCAAGAAATTTATGACAGAGAAAGCTAATATCGAACAACTGTACAACAACAACACTGCTTAGGCTATAGTCGGACTACACTGTGGATGCAAATTTAATTCTCCGTTGTCTTTTATCTCACCACGATTTTATGTCCTAGTGATTAAGTTATCGTCCTAAAGTTTAACCGAGAACAGCCTTTAGTACGCGCACAAACAATTGATGTTGTATAGCTACCCTGTAATTAGGCGCAAACGCGGCACATCACACGTGTAGCGCTCTGATTCGTCTTATGCGTGCGTTGAGCCAACCCCTTCCAAGATCCTCGTGCATATTATAGATGTATTGTAGCCGTTGTCTACATCTTGAATAGGTTCACACTGCTTCATTACAATCACGGGGATGTGACGGGTCAAGTTGCTCCGTCTTATTCATCATCTTGATAGCAGGCTGCTTGTAGGTGGGTAATATAGGTAGGTGGTGGGTTGGTGAAAACGATCGAGTCTGGTTTGGTCATCGTTTTGTATACCGTGAGCGCGGACCCATGTGAAAGCACTTTGGCTTGACATGGTGAGAGATCGAAAAAACATCTGAAGTGTGCTTCCTTGTGGTCGACTTCGGGGTGTTTGACGGTCCTGAGTTGTGTAGACTGTTGAGGTTGAGGTGTTGTTTAGGAAAAGCGAAGGCGCTCTTTCACATGGTGTGGTTTTTAAAGCGATCGAGCTGTAACTTTTTAATACCGAATAAGATTGACTGTCAACAGTCGTTTGAGTTGAGGTGAACAGTGGCTGTTTTCATCGCTATGATAAATAAAACGGTGTAGTCACGCTCTATAGTTGGGTGGTATTTCTTCTTTAGCTCTATGGGCATCTTTTGGTCATAATCGTTCTACGTGGAGTCCCCAACACAAGCAGTGTGAGCGATGGATAACACGAAGGGCTCCAAACAGGGAGATTCAGCCTACAGACAAAATGGCGTAGCCAGCAGGGTTTGAGTGACGTCACTTGTTTATTCCGAGTCAGCTCAGCGTGGCCTCAGCCTTATCAAATAATAAGACACAAAAACAATTTTGAAAAAAAAATAAGATAAATTATCGCAGATATTTGTATTTATTGTAGACGAATAAAACACCAATTTCAAAGAAAATCTAATCACCAAAATTTTTCTAAAAGATATGTTTAAAAACACGTTTTCTAATCCCTCTAGCAATAAACAGGGCCGTCTTTATATTTGTCAACATTCAATGTTTTTTCTCGGAAACATTTTTAAATATAACTTAATTATTGTTAAATTTAAAATAAGAAAAGTTGTCCCTTTTAACAGAGCATGTTGCATCAGTAGTAATTTAGTCGCTAATTTACAAACTTAATTAAAATATTTAAAAAAAAAACAAACTAAAAAACGGTAAATAAATATACACTTCCCATATATAATTTAAACTAACCCTTAGATGCTACTAAATTTTATATAATAATAATAAATACTTAATATTTTAACATTTGATGGAATAATACGAAGTATTTTATCGATGTTTACGACAAACATAGTTTAATTTGTAGTTAAAAAACGCCAACCATAAACTTAGCATCGGAAAAACCTATCGCCTTGTTATAAACGTCATGCCCAAGATTGTCGTCTTGCCCCTACCGGAAGTAAAGCCAGCTTGTGCCGCCAGATTGAGCTGTGTGGTGGGTTTTGTTTTTCTTCTACCTCTTTGGTTTAATGGGCTAAAGAGCGAACCCAGAACAACATGGCGCATACAGTCATGGTGCAGCGCCATCTGTCTCCATTACGACACAGCCGTCGATGACGTCAGTGGTGTACTCAGTGACCTGAGTGTGTGTTGCTCGCACATCGAAGTGGTTGACACCGGTTTAACGGGTTAGAGTCGGTTTAGATCGATGGTACGTGTTCGAGCCGTAGCTATAAAAAGGAGGGTTCTTGGCGGGTTGCGTTTCAGTCCACACCTGACTACCTCGCTGTCTAGCTGCGACTACTTACTAACTACCTACCAACCTACCTACCCACGATGTTCTCTTGTGATACCTGCGGGTTGTAGTTACCCGGATATATGACCTACTGCGACATCGAAGAGGGCAGCACCCCTACCGGCCTGGAGAAGAAGAAAAAGCCGGTGGACGAGTCGAATAACGAGGACGAGCTGCAGGTGGTGGATGAGACGATGAAGGGCGAGCCGACGGCGGTCGAACTGGGGAAGCCCGAAGAGTGACGTCAATCAAGTTCTCAGTATACAAACTCGGTCAAGCTAGGCCGTCGATCAAGGAGGAGCGAGCAGCCCACGACGCTTTGTGTGTAGTGATTGTTGTCGGGCGTTTACCCGGTCGTCACATTTACAACGCCATCGACGCGTGAGTCACCGCGAACCCCAGGGAGATACCCAGAGGGTGGTGGATACCGAGCCGCTGGAGCCCCCAAATAAGCGGTGTCGTGTTGTACTACAAGACGATGGTGACGCGGTGGTAGTAGAGCCATTACTACCTTCCCACAACCCTCTTCAACTTCATAAACCCTCTACGAGCGAGCAACACCAACCCTATGGCGAGGTGATGGAGGTACCACGTCAACCGTTTAAAGAACCGGACCAACCTTTACAGCGTCCGTCAACACCGCCAGAGCCGTTACCCCCCAGTCTCTGTGGATAACTTCCAGTATCGCTCGTGGCGGATGGGCGAGAGCCACCCCTCGATGCTCTGCCCGAGGCCCTGGACATCGGTGCCTTATACCGGCTCCACTGGGCTAGTATACAGCAGCACTTTCATGGTGTGCGACCTGTCCATGGCCGCTACAGCTTCCGTCTCAAAGGCGAGCGCGTCCCTGATCGTTTCGTACGTACCAGCTACGACTACGGCGTTTAAATTAAACTTCGCCTACGGCCTGATATGGCGACATCGGGAGACCAGCCAGGTGCGGTATTACTACCCCAGCCTCAACAACGCCCTGGTATTACCCACTCCACATTTACTACAGAACAGGGCGACCTTAACAGCGCTTCAGGACGAGAATACGGCCTACAAGACACACGATGCGGTGACCTGTGGTCGTCTACAACGCCCCGACACGACGTGGTTTGTAGAGCATGTTACCAACGTACTGTTCTACGTTAACAAGCTACCCGAACGTATGATAGGAGCGCCTGCCACCAAGACGTTTCCCGAGTATCTGCTGAAGAATAGAGTTCTCTACGCTCTCACCCACGTCTCACAAAGTCCCTACACAGACAACCTCTGCTTCTTTCGATGTCTGGCGATCCACCTCGATGGAGCACCACCGAAAGACTGCGACACCCAAGCACAGCGCTACTTCCAGAAGTACTTGACGGCTGTTCAGATGGAGGCCAAACACTTTCGTGGGGTACCCCTCAGTCACTTAGACCATGCGGAGACGTTATTCCACCTCAACATCGCCAACTACGAACTTACACTCGAGGACGAGGCTCGACACGCAGTCTGCGTACATCGATCGCTCGGTCAGCACACCTCCACGATAACGCTCAACCTTTATCAACGCCACTTCAGCTATGCGAAGGACAGAGGCCTCTACACACACCAATATCAGTGCCCGCAGTCAGGTAAAAACTTTCAGATCTCCTGAAATCTCCACCGTCACGAGAAAACATGTGACGTCTCGATCGAGAAGCTGTACCCTTGCGGCGTGTTTCACAACACCCGTACGATATGTGACAATCTGATGGAGGAAGGGATCTCTCTTCCCCTTGACGCTTTGTATTTCCCGTACCGGGCCTGTTTTGACTTCGAAGCCTACCTACAACCCATAGAGACGGACGACGCCACCACCAGTAAAACCGTATGGATCGATCGACATATACCGATGAACGTCAGTGTAAACACCAACGTCCTTGGCTACTAACCCCCGCGATGTTTTGTCTCCGTCGGTGACCCCTACGCGTTGATGGCAACATTCGTCGAGTATCTCAACGTGATCAGCGCTGCGAGTTACCAACGCATGCTGTTGAAGTTTGAGAGCGTGTAAGCGGTGTTAGACGCCCGGATTTCAGCCCATATACTGGGTCAACCTAAACCACCTCCGTAAGCTGCTGTGTTGAAGACCAAACTCCCCGCCTAGGGTTCAACACAGGGCGGTATGAATTCCACATGGTGAAGCGTTACATGTACCCCCACCTGGCTCACCGACAGACGTTAAAGCATGTGATTAAAAAACAACAGTCACATGGCGATCGCCACAGATCCAATTCGGTTTTAGACGTCTGCGATTACCTGACGCCTAAATTCAGCTACAATAAATGGGTCAAAGTCTACGACTGCAAGCTGCTCAAGGGGACGTTTTGTTACACCTTCGCGGATAGTCTAGCACGCTTATAGGAGACCTGTCTTCCACACAGAGAGGCGTTTAACAACACTTGAAAAAGACGACACTATCCAGCGAGGCGTACACGGCGCTACAACACGTGTGGGCTCGGGAAGTTATGACAAACCTCGCGTGGTATAACAACCTTGACGTGGAGCCTTTCTTGGAGGCTGCAGAGAAAATGGCCTCATATAGTGACCTAGGGGTAGATGTCTTTAAACAGTGCGCCAGCATTCCCGGCTTGACACTACGCTACGTTTTTCAAGACCTGTCTGATTTTTTCTCACTGATGGAGACTAGAGATGCGGACATGTCAAGTGTTTGAAAGACAACATTGTCGGTGGGCCTTTGGTCATCTTCACCCGCCACCACGAAGCCGGCGTCACCAAGATACGGGGTGGTAAGATGTGTCAAAAGATTGTGGTTTTGATGCGAACGCCTTATACCTCACATGGCTTGCCTTGGACATGCCAGCGGGACACTACACTCGTTGGTCACCCACAAAGACCGAGGGAGTCTTCACACTACGCCGATCCATCACCCACATCGCTGATCAATGGTTAGATTGGCAAGCCCACCTCGCCGGCATCACCATACGCCATGAAGGCAACCATACAGAGAAGCGGGTCGGCGATTGACGGTTACCCGTGGATGGCTTTGCCATGGTGGCTGGTCAACCTACCGTCTCTCAGTTTAAAGGCTGTTACTGGCATGACCACGAATGCACGTTCACGCGCGCTCGGTACAACACCTGACGGGGGAAAACAGCCGAAGACTTACGGGCGGAGGTGCTCGACAAAGAAGCTTACATCCGAACCTTGGTCTACGCTTACATCGATGTATGGGAGTGTGAGTTTCAAGCCGAACGGCAACGTGTCCCTGCCTTGGCGACCTTTTTGCAGACCTGGAGTCATCCTCTACATCGCTACCAGACTCGAACGCAGCAACATCTTTTAGACGCTGTCCGTGCCAATGACCTGTTTGGATTTGTGGAGTGTGACCTACACGTACCCGAACACATTAAACCCACGTTCGCCGAGTGTCCGCCCGTCTCCAAAAACACCACGGTCACGCGAGAGGACATCGGCTCCCACATGAAGGCGTATGCCGAGGCGAATGCTATTTTAACTACCCTCAGACGTAGGTTGATTGGGAGTATGTGGGGTAAGAAGATTTTCTTGGGGACACCGCTTCTTTGCTGGTACCTGAACCACGGTCTTATCGTCACAAAAATCTACCAAGTGATGCAGTACCAGCACGTGCTTCAAACCGTTTGCCGACCATGTGACTGAATCCCTCCAAGACATTCATTGGTGAACCATGAATCTGTTAGGGAACTCCGCCTATTGAAAAACCATCACCAGCCTCGACACACACACCGATGTCCATATCTGGATGCGAAGACGGCTCGAAAACGTGTTAACTCACCCTATTTTCGCGAGATGTGTATGATCGACAACGACACCTTTGAAGTGCGTACCGCCAAGAAGACCATCAAATACAATCTACCTTTATAAATTGGATGCATGGTCTACCAGTACGGTAAACAACGCATGTTGGAGTTCTATAACGACTTCATTGACAAGTTCTTCGACCTCAGTGACTGGGCGTACTGCGAGATGGACACGGATTTTGCCTACGTAGCGGTAGAACACCCTGATAGGGAATCCCTGGTCAAACCGGAACAGCGTGAAGCTTACGAGGCTGAGTGCGACCAATGGCTACCACGGCGTGATCACTACGACTTCGACAAGCGAACCCCAGGGTTATTTAATGAAGATTTGAGCGGGGAGGAGAGGTCATCGCTATGTTCGAAAACCTACTATTGCTCCGGGGCCTGCAAAGGTATAAGCCGTACCAACATAACCACGGAGATGTATTGCGACGTCCTACACACCCAGAAGAGTGCCTTGGGTACCAACCGTGGTATGCGAGTCTTCCCTCGAGAGAACGACATGCGCTCGTACGCCCAACAAAAGGCAGCCTTTACATATTTCTATGGAAAGCGCAAAGTCCTAGACGATAGTATCTCTACGACCTACTTAAAGATCTAAAAACTACCACCCACCATCGACCGTCTACCACCACCACCAGCAACGTCCTTCTACCACCACCACCACCACCATCGTTGTACGACCATCCACCTGCGATCGTCTACCACCAGCGACTTTCTTCTACAGCCAGCCACGTCAACCCCTCATGACCACCACGATGGTTGTTCCAACGGTCCTTTTCAGGGCCAACCAATTCTTACGAAAAAGGTCTTTCTGTCATGCAGTACCAATATAACACCAGACCCCACACCCAACTCTTCTCCACCACATACACACACTAAGTTCAAGTCTAGCTTGTACATGACACAAACTAGGACACAACGGTTTTTGGTCATTACTCAATTTTTTTAATTTTGTTTTTGAACGATAACACGAACGATAACAACTCGAATCCATTTTTTTTCGTCTTTACAAAGTTCTGATATTCAGGTATGTGGTCCTAAATGGGGCATCGACCAGGAAAGCACATCCAATCACATCGTACACCATCACGTCGTTCTCCAGGGGTAGGCCTGAAAACAAGACCACGATCTGGGTCATGGGGACGTCTCAAGCTCGATGGGAGGTGTAGTATAGACAATATTGATTGCACACGGCCGTCGTGTCATTTTGTAACGTTTGCGTATTCCACGTCCAACGGCGTGTCGTCTTGGTAAACCACTGCGTGATAACGGGTGACAACGGAGGTAAGTACCGTCGAAGGCTATGTTGTCGACCATGCCGAGGATGAGTCGTTTCGGTAGCACACCCAGGAACAAATTTTGTTCGTTGACGG
>JAQQZZ010158572.1:0-26170 GCA_030265115.1 Mopalia vespertina | reverse complement strand
GAGGTGTGTGATAAAGTTCGGAAGGTAACGGTTGGTTAAATAATTTAGCAATACTCCTGCTGTCTACAAGCCTCAGGGTTAAGGTCTATGCTCCAGAGTTATAACACCTAGACCCTGTATTTTCGTTATTTTGGGAAATACTGTTGATCTTCACTTTCTAAAAGACACAAAAACTATTCACCTAGACCCTGTTTACGACATAAATTCACTGTCTTGTGAATAATTAAAATGCCATTGCTCTTGTTTACTGTTTGCCAACGCTGCGGCCTGCACTTAAATTCCTTTTAGACAAGCCTCAAGAACACCGTATGAAGAAAGTAAAAATCATACGAACACATGATATCTATATGCTAATGGACACGCAGAGACACTATGCGATATAACACCGGCTGTCCATATTATTACCAAACTCCAAATACCCAAATAAGATTGGGACATAAGACAAGTAATTTCACGCCCTGGTCCCAAACACTAGAGTGACGCTCTGCCACGAACAGAGATTATGTGCACTTTAATAGCTGACCCAGATAATACGACAAATGCATCGTATGTGGCACGGTTTGTACATCTATGTTTTAAGTTTGGCTCGCGAAGATAAATTTACATTGCCAGTGATATAGTTTTAGGTCATTGGTCTGGGCTTTTTATTTTGTTCATAACTACCGTTCGTGGGACATTAACAATATTTTAGTTATTTTCGGGATCAGTATGCGATCAATTAATACCCGCGATTAACCCGACGATATATTGATCTCCAGTCAGACACAATTTGTTAATTGAAATAAGTTTCATTTTAAATTTAATATTGATGTGTTTATTTTTAAGGTTTGCAATTGAAATAATATTTATAAACAAACAGTTGTCCTAACATAACGATGTCTTTACTATTTTGTTTTGATTTGGTCAATTCACGGAAAACGGTCATCTGAGGTCGTACATGTACATGTATGTGATGACGTAAATATGTAGCTTCGCCTTATATGTAGTCACCACGCTCATTATCCAGATATGCAATGTTGCTGCTCGTGTAGGTTATTGACAAAGTCAAGCCGGGTTTTCCATTTTTTAAGTCATTTATTGAAGAATTATTTGTTTAGCATTTTTCAGTATAACTTTATTTCACCCTAACCTGATGTAGAAAACTAAGAAATATAATACCAAACTAGAAAACACAGACCTTTCGGATGGTCTAGAAAACACCGAATTAAAGAAAACATAGAACTTTCGGAGTTGTATATAAGATACCGATCTATTATAACGGAATTGCCTAGAAAATACCGAACAGTTGAAAACACAGACATTCCGGAGGTGTCTAGAAAACACCGAACTATAAAAAAACACAGACCTATCCGTTGTGTCTAAAAATGACCCAATCATAGAAAACACAGATATTTGGAGCTATCAAGAAAACACCGAACTAGAAAAAACGCCTTCAGTGGTGTTAAGAAACCACCGAACCCGAAAATATAGACATTCGACTTCCATGGCTCAGATATTCTAAATTCAGTAAAACCAAAAATATTGTGTCATATTAAAAACAAAAAATAAAGACAAATTCTTTAACATAGCTCCTCATTTTCACTTTTGTGAAATTTGGCGGAGAACCTCTACAACGCATAGTTGCATTACATGCGTACATCTCATGCGTATTAAGAGCATTTGCATTTGTAAACTGTCCTCGTTCTATAACAAGACCTGTTTCGTATCCTGTAATGTCTAGAGAGACACACGACTATGCATTAAAAATGTTGCTAATAACAAATGAAAATCTTATGTATGTCGGAAATATAGACAATTTGACGTGCGGTTACATGCAGTATCCCCATGGCCACAATACAAGACTAAGATTTAGTCATAATATATTCGAAAATAATATTAAAAAAAGCAGACAGGAAAAATCACTCAAGCCATAACGCCTGGATGAATGATGAAGTACACAACTCGATACGTTTACAACACATGAATCCATCAGTTGAATCATAATGAATGATTATCCATACACTCATAGCATTCCATAATTTAATAACACCCACGATATCGGCCTATAAGATGTAGTCTTTTAATTTGTCAAATAAATTGGCTGATTAAACAAATATGAAAACGTGATCTGCTGTATGTCAAGATTCAACAAAATAAGGAAGGATATTAATTATAGAATTTAATTATTTGATTTGCGCTGCATTCATTCGTGCTGCATTGTCCCCAGCTCAAATGTTTTATATTATTAACGCTGACGAAACACGGAATTCTACCCGAAGTTTTCCCATTCATTATTTTATGAGATTCCTTTTTTTTATTTTTTTATCTACGGATGTTTCTACGATGTCAGGAAGTAATAAATAGGCCCAAGTAATTTTGAAAAAGTAAACTGTGATGTGTCTGTTGGTTGGTTGTAATAAATGTTATTATGTTTGGCTCAGCGTATCATTTCTATTCATAGGTTACGATTGTGGTGGTGTTAAATCAGCCAATATGTCATGAAACATGTTGTTGATCTATCAAACACCACGAATATGTCGAAAACAGAAACTCAACCCTGCCAATAAACAGTCGAAAATTCTTCCCAAAAACAACGCCGTGAGCTCAGATACTGTGCTAAGATAGAAAATGCTTTTGGACAGCTTTCGATATTCAATCTTCACTTATATACTTGTTGTACAAAATTTTGTGAAATAAGAGCGTTTGTTGAATTTTTTATTTTTTTAAAAATATATTTGGCTACTTCAGCTATAAGTTTAAGGTTTCACGTTTCGGCGGGGAAAAAAGAAAAAAAGTTGAATGATTCTGTCTATAAAACAAAGCCATGTTTTCATCCGCATTATGTTACATTCATTTTATCGTTTATTTCATGGCAAATCTTTTTTAATATCAAGCATGTGATCGTCTGATTTTATTCTCACAACAAAATATTTAATATCCAATTATATGCTTGTTTGACAGAGTGCAAGTTAATAAAACATTTATGTTACATTTTAGAAATGAGCGTGCGTTGAATGCAGTGGTAGATGAAATCTTTACCTTGTAACGAGTAACAGACAAATGCTCTGATGTTAGATACGTCAGCTGTAATATTGGAATCTAAGCGTTGAGTAGCGAAGATGATTTTTAGTTGTCAGGATTTTGAATGAGATACACGGCGGGAAAAGGCCTCGTATTGATCTTGTTAAATTGGAAAGGAATATCGTGCTAATGATTGTTCTAAAAAAAACAACTTAGAGTTATTTATTATATGCTTAAGACTAATAATTGTGACACAACATGACGATAGTTTTACAAAATATATATTTATACATGTCAAACAAACAAATGCGTAGGTTTCACAGGATATATCGGAAAATCAAATATTAATATTAAAATAGCGTATAGACAAGATAAAAGTCAACAAATGTGTTTCTATCTTTAAATGGCTGTTTTCATTGAAATGGTAAATTGACCAAATTGAATCCCCTTGGTTCGGAAATGTCGACTACTTAAATCCGATGAATCATATCATGTTTTAATATAGATATCCATAGACAACTGCTGAGAAGGAAAACAAAACAATTGACAGACTATAGTATACACACAGGAAATATGTAGCACAGCTATTCAGGTACCAAATAGAATACCATTGAGAAACATAAGTTACCCCATCAGTCTTATTGGTATTATGACATTTAAAATATATAGAAAGATAGCTCTGGCTCTAATGGCCGGAAACTTGAGTTTCTCTACAATAAATATACAAATATAAAGACACAAGTTATAAAGTTTATTGAATAAATTATGAGACAAGTCATGTCTTACTACAAAGTCAGCTTTAACAAGTTGGTACACCTCTCCTTTTTCTTGAAAAAGATAGAGATTCCGGAATTAACAAAAAATCGGAGATAGGATATGTCTGAACTATAAATAATGGATTGCTTACAAAGCTGCTTAAGTCTGGTTGGCCTATACTTGGCATTCAGGGACACCCTATAGCCTCACTGTTGCCTTTTGAATTGTAGTATTCCAGAATGGCATTTAAGTTGTCCTTGGTTACAGTCATTGGGCATATTAGGACAATTATCATCATATTGCTTCCGAGTAATGTTTAAAGTAGACATAACAGTTACCGGAAATGGGATTAATAACATGAAATCTCGTTTTGTTACATGATATGACTTTCAGTTATTATTGATGACATGAGACATCACGTGTTCCTACAGTCTGTTTTCAAAGCTTACAACATGCATTGTAGGTCATATTAGTAGTTTACACCGAAAATACTGCTACAATTTACTAACAAAAGCACATCTGCTTATATGAAGACTTTTATTTTACATGGCATACATACCCAGTGTCAGAACATTCGCAGTTACTGTACTAAATTGGACTGACCTGTGGATTTTCCAGCAGAGTTACACTCACATATAAAGGAGAGGAATTCTATCTCCGTCTCAAAAAGAGTCTAATTCAAATGCATGAAGGATGCGGATCGTTCGCCTCACCGACTTCGTTTATTTCTGGCTTAATCGGTGGATTTGGTATTTGGTAATTTGGTCGATGGTCTATATTCAATGTATAATGAGTACGGTAAAATGCTATACATTTAGAAGTGCATAATGTTGACTTTATTTTCGGATCTGGGGTGATATCGATATTGGAATGATTAGGACGAGCAGGCCAGGGCATTTTTCTGCACGAATCCTTATGTTATATGCATTGTTTTTGTTGTTGATTATTTTTTAAAAATCCAGCTGTGATTTTTACGAAACTTACAGAACACCAACAACAGTCATGGGCGCCACCGACTTGGTCCGGAGGTTGTTTGATAGTTTTTATGCCAATGTTTTCTATTGATATCACCGGAGACTAAGTATAGAGAATTTAAAGTGATGCGGTGTATTCAGCCTTCAAGTCTAAAATTGTTCCGTATGTTGAAACTAGCGTTAGGCAGCTATTTTTCTACTGTTTTCCCGAGTCAACTCACTATAAGACTCATATTAGTTTTATTTAACTCATTCAACTGTTTACAAATGAAATGTTTAGAGCGTCAATTTAACATACTGTCCATTGGGTGAAGCGGATGTCATTCAGAAGTCTTGTTTGCTCCTGCCGCGTGAATTATTGGATGTTTTCAGAATTATTAGCTTTATAAACACCCCTGAGAATAACTGATTAGATTATCTTATACCCACTGTTCGGGAAGTGCATAACAAAAAAACACTCACCCAGACGATAAGGGAATATTAAGTCACTCTCTGTGGAGAATTGTATACAAGGCCTCGAATTGAAATTCAGATCGTCCAAGAGTGCAGATCGTCCACTTCACCTGTTTCGTTTATTGCTGGCACAACCTGTACATTTCTATCGATTCCTTCCGAAAATTGAGTTGAGAGCGGAAGGTCAAAAGTGCTGGAATTTTTTTTCACTATTTATCAGGTCAAATCTTTAACAATATGACCACAGATGTAGATTGAATCATGAACCCAAATCCAATATGGCTGCTAAAATATCTTCCTCATTGAGTAATTTCCGAATTTCTTTCTCCAAATTTTAAAAAAATAACACCGCATGGAAATTGATTTTAAAAACGAAAGTCAACATATAAAGTTCGGTTAAGTTAATATGTTCCAGTCAAGTTTCAGTATTTCTAAATTCAAAACTTTGGCAAGAAAAACGGTGGAGGGATTGTTTTAACATCCGAGCAGTCATTCGCCTAACTGGTTGTTATGCACACTATGACCGAGGCAGCTGGAAACCGGTACCGGGATCCAATGTAAAACAATTAAAGTGTTTTCAACGAATCAGCTGAAGCAATAGAACCTCATATTTAACTTTTCCGTTCTTTTACAAGTGTTGAATGGACTGATTTTCCACCCAACTCCAGCTTCGTGATGAGAATATGCAATCTTATAATCAACTATTTCAGATGAGTTTCTCGATAATAAAATCATCTCTCGTTTGTCATATCATTCCCTTATATCTCCAAACGAGGTTTTATATGTTTTCATTCTTCCCATGGTTATGTGGCATTTTGACATGCGGATGTGACCACTTTATCGACTGATGTTTAGTCAATATTTAAGTATTGTTCTCCGAGAAGAATTCTATGACAAGTGTTAAATTGAACAATCTGTGGTCAAATCACTGATATTTTGTCAAAAAAAGGCAAACCTTTTCAGTGTGATGCTAACTTGTCTATCGTCAGTGTAGCATCTGGTCACGGTTATTGGTCTATTTATGGTATCTATGTCCATGGCTTCCTGGGCAATCAAAATTAGCCAAGGAAACTAAAAGCGAAACCGTCACTTCACCACTGACAGACTCCTTCGAACTCCGATTGGAGTAGCCTAAACCAACAAAATTCAAGTTAACATCTGTCGGAATTTGAATTGTGTGACTTTTGTTGGGATATTATAATTGTCTAGGAAAAAAATCTGAAAGATCTAATGCCATTAAAAGCCATTTCAACGCTTTAAGACATAAGACTAGATACTGGAGAACATAAGCCAAGATGTTGATAGTATTATCAACAACGAGGAGGAGATAATTAATTCCACATGTCATACAAATGCGACAAATTTGTGTCAAATCTAATATATGGAGAAAAAAACAACAAGTTGTCATCCTTCTTTGGCGCATTTTTAAGAATTCCAACAACTTGGGCTAGTTGTGTGAAATTAATTGCCGGTAGTTGAGGCCATGTTGAAGGCCTTTGTTTCATTCTCTACAGGCGATTTAATCAGGTGTTAGCTTATAATAGTCTTTCAAACAACTGGTCCGATACGTTTATGTAATGATTAGAAACACTTCAAAGCACTGAAGAATTTTCACAAGAATTAAAATCCCTTGTATAAGCCTCATTTCTTTATTGTTTTAAAAATCCTTTTGGCTCAAACTGGATGAAGTGTTTATAATATTTTAGATTTAAACTTTTCATAAAAATCTAAGCTAGTGTAAACATGAAATCAGTAAATTTTAATCCTATCGTTTTGTGTCATTGTACACAATGACTGCATTCAAGTTTTGTCATTAAATATAATGCAGGGAGAGATGTTTGATACAATTCTGCGCATATAGCCATTTCCCCTGGCCTGAAGGGTGATAATTGGCATAAATTGGTGTTTTTCTAAAACCAAGTTGTCACAAACACACGACCCACTATTCTTATCATGTCTTATGGGATATTATTATGACGTAAGATACCGGTAATAGCAGAGTGCGTTTATTGGCAAGCAATTTGAGATAGTCCTTTTTTAAAAAAAAAAAATTGCCAATGATAAGTTTGGCACCTTTGTTTCTCACTGACAAGATAGTTTTTTGTTTTATAAATCGCGAATTTATATAATCCATTATATATTCATTATTCAAGGACAATCGGCTTTAATACAAACAATCCCAACAGTAGAATTTTCATGCTAAAACTATATGATAAAAAGGTGTCTTATGCAGCAAAGTCCTTTCCAAGCGTACTATATAATGATAACAGAATAAAACAGCAATTAAGATAGATCGCACTTTTCTATTTTTTGCATATCCAACTGCGATCCATCTGCTATCTGCAATCCACTCTGTACTATTACATTAGTGTATAAAATAGGTTGTTTTGCACATTTTAAGCAAAGATGACTAGTTCATCTGTTTGTAAAACGATAGCAATGCATTACATAATTGATCAATCTGTGCTGATGAGAACAGGTAGATCGGGTTGTTCTTATTGCATAAAGCGTCATAAAATGCAGGCATCTCTCAATTGACATGGACTGCCAACATAACGGTTTGCGATGTATAAAATATGTTTAGGTATTCTTTATAGACAAAATCTATCCACCTTAAATTGGCTATGTTATGACGGTTATCGCAAACAACAGAAACCCCAAAACTTGCAGCTGTGATCTATTAGTTTTAACAAATTCTATAGTTCAGAAAATTTTGCCGGTTGAAACCCGTCTAGGTGGACGGCATTTACTGCTGGCGATTCGGAGCCTAACTCTTGAGGTTCGTGGGTTCGATTCCCGGACGGGTTTCAACCTGCATAATTTTCTGAACTATAGAATTTGTTCAAACTAAGAAACTGTTATCCCAAAATAACGAAAATACTGGTAATCTTCACTTTCTGAAAGACAAAAAAATTATTCATGTGATTTATTACACTCATGTTTGATCGCTTTCCTCACAACGGAAGTTACGTTATAAATACACATTGGACATAACATCACGTGTCATTCGTCTCTCTGGGATTTCATGTCCACTTATAGTTAACTGGATAAAAGACAGATAGCGACGACGTAGATAACCACTTTTCTACGAGGGCTTCTGGCAGCCGTATTGGTAATAACTCCTGGGTGAGTTTACCACTGACAGAAACTTCATTATCGGTGCGTTAAGGGAGCTGGAATTATTCCAAACTTCACATATCCCCTTTTCAGTCTCACGGGAAAATAAAATGCTTAAAGCAAGTCATATATTTACACTTATACCAAGTATAAAGTATAAGAAATTGTTGTCATTGCTGAACTATTTGAAATCACAGGAAGTTGTGATTGACATCAATGTGTGATTATCTGGATGGTTACAGACCGATATCGAAATTAGTTGTATATTCTTTGGAACAAAAGAATGGTATAAAACAACACATACATTCATATTCTTTTAAAACAAAATTTTACATTTCCCACTTTTTAAAAAAATCTTTTCTTTTTTTGTTAATTTTTTTTTAACAAATACACAATCGGTGTAAATTCCTTGTACTCAAAATCTTACTTGACAATCATGAAAATGATAAGTTAGTTAAAGTCAATACAAAAGAAACATGAGAATTCCCGTCATGTCTGATTGGGCTGTAAATGGTTGTCAGATAGCTGTTAGAGTGGATCGATTGACCAGCGATTTGAGATGGTTTATTGGACAAATAGGTTCAACTCTCCAAGGCATGGGATTAAAGTATGGATCCAGAATTCGTTTCGCGCAAGTGGGATTTTCCACCGAGCGTTCTCTAATTGTCAAGACTCGACAATTTTGTAACTGGAATGAATTAATACTAGTTAACCGTCAACACTATGTTTTAAGGCTTTTGATAAATCACAGAAACCCCTCTCTCCAGAGACATAACACAGACAGCTCCTATTGTCTTACTTCCGTTGTCAGAGTGAAGTCATTGAGTCCGGAGAAAGTTTATTCGAAGGAGTAATCCTATTAAACAGGATTTCTTTCTTTCTTTCAGAAGGACAGAAATCGAGCTAAACATAGCATTGTTGCTTCATTGCTTGGTGTTTATTACAAACATCTTTGTACAGCTTTTTATGTTTATATCTGTAAATAATCTCGTTTTATAACATATTTATATACAACAAATTTTCCAGTCCTTGTCTTTTTTCAGCTTGATGAATGATTTAAATGCAAACCATGCAAATATTTGATAAAGTCAACACATGCTAAATCGATCGATTGATTATGTCAACACATGCTAAATCAATCAATCAATCTATCAACCAATCAATCAATTTTTTAACAGTTTAAACAATTATATTGGTTGAGATTAGGCAAAATAACCAACCAAATCTATATTTAAGTTATTTAACATCCAAGGTTTGTGTCTATTAACAGATGAAATTTCCTGCTTTAATGAAATTAAAATATTTATAAAATGCGCTGTGCAAAAGATAAAAGACCAGTGATTAATGGGAAAAAAGAGATTGCGAGTCATCAGGTGAAATTAAATGTCATATCCATTATTTAATTTAATAACTTGATATTTGAGATAATTATTCTATTAAGTTTCTATATGAAGACGTACTCAACTAATTATGTTTGAAGAGGACAAACCGGGAAAAAATCCCTCTGGTATAAATACTTTTAATGTATTGCTTAATGTGGTCGGCGAACAAAGTTTCCCCAAATATCATTCCAAGCTATCACTATCTTGAGATATCTTTGTGTAATTTAAACAAAATGTCGGACTTTTTTAGTGGTATTTATTTACTTATCTATTCAGCTTATTGACATACACACCTTCTGCCCATGTTTCAATGAATGTATCTGTTAAATATCACACTATGTTTTCGGTGCATGTATACGCCGATGGCACCGTTCAACAGACTGGGCAGACAATCACAGCGCGGATTAATTCTTATCAAATTCCCAACCTTTGACAAGTGTGAGTTCGGGAATCATTCGTTTTTTCAACCAGGTAAATTTAAACTCTGACACGACTTAATCGTCTGGGCTGCGTTTTCACGACATCGTTCTGCCCGAATGGAGGTAAGAAACTAATTGAGCAGGGTTCCTAATATGGTGTTGCTGTCACTAATACCACTTCAACCCATTCAGGGACATGTTTTTTTCTCACTAAGCAGTGAAAATACTGACGACGAAATACAAAAGTTAAGCGCAGCTTCTTGAACGTCCTCACGTCCAATCCAACACCAATACCAATACCAATGACAACGTTTTGGGGATTCAAAGCTGATATCTAGAGCATTGTTACATTTCAATGAACGTTCAGAAATAAAATATATTTGTCGTGTTATCAGTTCATCTGCATTTTGTAATGTGAAGTTTAATATTCGAGAGGAACAAATAAATAATCCTCTCCCATAACACCCATACTTGATAAATTAAAAAAAAAAATTGAATGTGTTATAACTTATACAAGCGCGTTGCAATGCTGCTATCCTTTTGCGAGCATTGGTGACAAGTTTAAAGCTTACAACTATACTCGGTATAAACCAGAGAAAATATTATGCCGATGTTAGCAACCAGGATCACCGTTGTGTTTCGGTTAATACCAGTTCTGAATAATACATGATATAAGGACTTCCAGAAATCATTATAAGATAAGATTGTCTGTTATAAAACTAAATCCCGTAATAGTGTGTCTTACAGGCTTACGGCTCCACAAATACACAGACATGGTTTGTGAAGAACTATAGGTAATTTATAGAATTAAAGATCAGAGAAAATGTTTGTTGTTGTGTTGTCGACTTGCGTTCACAGAAAAGAACAAATAATTATTAACATGCGTCCTGTATGAAAGCTGAAATTGCAATTAACAAATCAATTAATCAAATCGATCGATCAATTCTTGGGGAAAATTAGACTGACACATCACACACACATTTTGGTTTCATGGGTTGTACAATAAGGCTTTAATGTGATGGTGATTAACTGGTTATTACACCTGTTATACACTCTCTGTACATTACATTCTGCTAGAACCTTAACTGATGCGATTTAAGGTAGTTGGTAACTTATTTGTAATATTATACACCTATATCCAAACTTTGTAAGGAGGAAAGGATTGCGATCAAGAGAGATTGAGTGTTGATTCTAGCTCGTCATTTATAGCTAATGTTGGGTTGGCCTACAAATTGATATTTTTGGAGAAAAGGAGCGGAAATTTGGACGAGTGTCTTTTCTAGGAAAAGACAGAATGTCCCGAAAGCCATACATTAACGGCTATGGTACACTTAATTAGGTTTAACACAGTGTTTAAGGTTATCCTACTCACACGAGGACGTGCAAGCCCAATGGGCGAGGGAAATACAAAACACTACGCCACTGGCAACAAATAAAAACAGAACAGATCGGTTGCCAGTTGCCCATAAGCTCTGCGAACACTAATGCATTAGGAAGCTCCTTCCCAACAACCTGCTAAAATAGGCATTTAACAAAGATACATGTAACATTGATTGATAGGTTGATATTTTACACCGTTCTTAAGGATATTTCAAATTAATGGCGGCAATAATAATTTACGCTAGCACAACCAAGATGTGAAGCGTTTCCATAATGTTGGGAAGTGATACATGTAACATCTATGTTAAATAATTTACAAAGAGATAAGGAGAGACTGGATCCGTTACAGACATAAATCGTCTGCCAAGGTGGGGTTACTCCCAGGCTGAACAAGTCTGCTCAATAATCCAGGAGATCTGACCGTATCTGAAATCAAGCAAAACGTACACTGGTTAAAAAGTTATATCCTGCTCTTTTCGAATTAATCCAGGGAAGAATTTACGTTTTGCCTTACATGACGGACATGCCCTTTTTTCACACATTAGTCTGACACGCCGTCACGAGTGAAGAAACTTACAGTACGACTTGAAACCCTTTAATATCACACAAACATATTGATATTCCAAGTGGTACCTCGCATGTAAACAAATATTGATGTATTCAGGCATGTGGTCTTTAATGAAATAAACTATTATGAAATCAAAAATGATAGTTGAAAACGTGTTGCTTAAAGTTCTGTCGAATTAGCAGCTGTGCAATTGGACGTGGCACCAATTCAAACAATTGGTTAGGAAATATGATTCGCTTGCATAAACAACCGACGAAAATATGCGAAGAAAGAACTGATGAAATGTAGTAGTAAGGGCTTCCATAAAATTATCAAATATAAAAAAAAGATATCACACGAAACATTGGAATGCGTTAAGATATATATTTTATCGTTTGTTTCGAGGTCAATCAATCAATCGATCAGACGCTATTATTTTAAAGTGCTTTGATGACATAGTTTAAACTCGATCACGGAGACGAGTTTATAATCTCTCTTCCTTTCTTCAACGTCAATGCTCATATTGGAAATTATTACTCACTGACGGTATTTGATATCTAATTCTACGCTTGTTAGACACAATTATAGGCAGTACAAATTTACAACATTATATTCAATTTATGTAAATGCAAAGCATTGCCACAATAATATCGCTGGCTGTAAAAATACTTTTTTTTTGCTAAACTAAAAGATATTATTGTTGTTCACAGGTTAAGACTCTATAACATGTTTCTGAACTAACTATAGGGAGCTATATTAGTTGATTTTAAAATGGTTGTGTGTTAAATTTCCGTACGATAATGCCCCTACATACATATTAAACGAAATGGCTCCATCTATAAACTTATTTCATCTGTCAACTTATATTTCAATTTCTGTCTTTATACAGTTAAATGCAGATTTTATCTTAGGAGAGAATTTACATATAAAAACATTAATTAAATAGTTTTAATAATGACAGCTTATGTTTTTGAATTGTGAGTTGCATGGGACGTTGATACATAATAAAAGAGAGAGCAAAGGCCGACAACTCAGCTAGAAATAACGTGCACCCATGTACCAAAACGTAAGACACTAATGAAACGGTAAAAAAAACCCTGATTAATTTGATGGTAGAAGAGACAGCTATAACATTAATGTTACATTTGTGTTTTACAAAATGCCTTAAAATTGCAAAGTTGCAAAATGCGGAGTCAATTGCGTTATTAAGCGATAAGAAGAATGACAAAAAATATCATAAAGACGAGACGCATCACTTTTCTTTGGCTCCATAGAATATTCCAGGCATGTCTTCTTAGTCAGAACGCGTCTCGATTGTTTTTTAAAACGATTTCAATGCGAATAACCAGACAAATGATTATTTAGGGCGCCAGTATTTAATATATAATTACACGGTTGAGTAAATGTCATATTCAGCGCATAAAAACACAATTCCGAACACAGAAAGCTTTTTTTTACTCAACATTTCGACACTTTATTGTATCATCTTCATGAGTATATAACAAGTAAGAGTTTCTTATGGATATCAACTTCTTGGTTTTATTGGTCACAACGTTTTTATCTCATTCCAGAGATCGTTTTCAAGTGTACATAATTAACAACCATGGGCATATTTATATGGTGATTTGAGTAAAGTTTGTCTACAGATTTAAGAGGATTATTGACAAAGTACTCAAATAACGATCTCTGAAATGAAATAAAAACGTTATGACCTATAAAACCAAGAAGTTGATATTCATAAGAAATTCTTACTTGTTATATGATATATCCAACTTCTAAATGCCACTTAAAGAACTTATCTTCAAGAGTATATACTGATAAAATCCTGAATAAAATGAAGCTTACTTTGTTTGGAATCACACCAATGTTATATTACACAAATATCATCAGTGGCAGTGGAGTTTTTTAAAAACATGTTTCTCGTCTGTGTCGTGCACTGAACAAGGAGACTTTAGTATATTAAAATTAGGTACCAAAATAGTTATAGCTGATGTTAGACTTGATTGCGTTGAGAACATCGAGTTCTTCAGCAACTTTAGGAATATTGCACATCTATGTTTGCCTGAAATTTAAAGAAAATAATATATTAAAAGACAAAAGCAGATAGAAATGAAAGTGGGGTCTTTACTAGTCAAGACAAGGAATTAGGTGACAACAATACACACAAAAATATTATCAGAACGTGTATCCGTTAGAATTCCGCTCATACTGTTTTTAACCCATGTACAAATTCGTCTTATATATTTTTTCCACCAAAGTATTAACAATCAATATGCTGCTATTTGGAGCTGTGTTTGCACGAATGCCAATGATAATTAAGATTGATAATACTGGAGAAACGGGCTAATTTGTAATTATATTCCAGGGTTGAGCCGAAGCTCAGAGTCGGACAAAACTGGTCTGTTTTAATAACGGGATTGTCTATATAACAAAAAAGAATGAATAATTTATATAAAAGTATATATATTTTTTATGAGAGACTCCAATTAAGAGATGGTCTCGTTTGGTAAATTGATTGGAAGATTACCGACTGTCGATCAAGCACTTTTTCCCTATGTCCTAATGCTTTAATATGGGAAAAATTAAAGCTAAACTTGACCTTACCAGTCAACGTGATCTACCAGTCAGCATGAGTTTGCATGCAAGACATCGTCGTCAAGTGGGGAAAGGTTGTACCAAATCATTTCAAAATCTTATCACGCAGAACAAACCGGACTAGAATTTTCATGCGCGTAATCTCTGACCTTTAATTGCCAAAAAGTTCAGAGTTGCACAAGCAATCTAAGAGACTAAACATTTGAGCGATGTTTAGCCCCTGAATAATGGAGCTAAAAACACAACTCACTGAAGCTGATCACTTTGGTGAAACATTTATGAAAGTCAAGAATGTGGCCGGGACAATTCAATCGCATACGCCCTAATATTCGTTATAGTTTATATTGACCCAGGGGCGAATTGTTTTAAATCGGCATCTATTCTGAGGTGGATAACTAATGATTTTCTGCAAGGCTGATTATAAAAATGTAGTAGTCATTCTCATGGTCGGTGTACGTAGAGAAAGGGCACACGTTCAGAAAAATCCTATAGGATACTATAGGATATTGTCCAAAATCGTATAGGATCCTATAGGATTTTTTGGAAGGGCAGGAATATCTGGAATAGCCATGTATTGATTTACAAATGCCCACACTAGTCTACTGTGTTATATAATATCAATTTCTCAGGTGGTTAGAACGACAATAAGCACATAGACTGGGAGAGACACCAATTGGAATTCATTAGGGATGCGGATCGTTCGCTTTAACGGTTTCCTTTATTGCTGGCTTAATGTGTAGAGTATTACTGGTGCCTCTAGCAATTGAGCCGAAATTCTAAATTCGCCATAAATGGGTTCTCGCGCGTAAGAGAGAGAAAGAGAACCTTTATATGTGTTAGCTGTATATATACCCTTTCGGTTGTCAAATAGCTTATAATCTGGCAGTGATTGAGGAGCCGCTGGTTGATTTAGGCAAGGAGAAACCACCTAGTATGTTTGCTGTCACGTCTATCTTTTTATGAAAATATTACGTTTGATAGTGATGGTTTGACTTGTGCGCTTTTCGGAGTTGTCAACTGGCGGTACAACGGCATGCAATAAACGCCAAAGTATATTTTACACATAGTCAAGTGGTTGGAGATATTGAGCTGTAACGCCAAACAGATCTGCGTCTTTGCATTACGTGTCGTGCTGGTCTTGAGCTGCCAGTAACATCAAGTGCGCTGTACGAATTTTCTTAACGTTTATTTTCTTCTACTGGATTAAAAATATATATTGTTCCAATTCTTTTGAAAGTTGTGATAAGAATAGGTAATTTAATAATGTATTATTTCAGATGAGTTTCCTAATAATCAGATCAACTGTCATTCATCGATGCCATTCACTTATATCTCCCAACAGGATTGTATTTGTCCTCATTTTGCCAATAATTAGGTGAAATGTTGACTTTATAGACGTGTTCATGTAGTTTATCTTCTGAAGTGTGATCAATATTTGAGTACAGTTCATTCGGAAGAAAGGTCGCCGAGGAGTGTTATAATTAACAGTCTGTTGGAATATTTCAGATATATTGTCCATAAAAGATGTAACCTTTCAGAATGATACCACCTCATATATCTTCAATAGAGTCATTGACCATGGTTATTAATTGAGATATGGTAACTAAGTTCAGGATTTCAAGTGGCAACTAGGAAAGGAGTCTTCGTGAGACAGTCCCTAACGGATGTAGTTTTTCAGTGTAACACTAACTCATCTGTCTACAATATATAGCCACTGACAATGGGTGTTTATCGAGATAGAATATCTAACTGCATTTTTTCAAGTTGCAATCATGACGACTGTCTCCGTGTGTTGATTGAAAATAAATATGAAACAGAGGCCAATATTTTGGGAGACATAAAGTGTGCTTGTTTCATTGGGGTTTCACGCCGTTCATAAGGTAACGTCACTCGCATGACGGGGTGTCAAGTCTGTGGGTGCAAGAACCACCTTCGCCGCCACTGACAACAATTAAAGACAAGACAGCACAAATGCAGTACAATGACTGGACATTATTCAAAGACATTAGAAACAGATCGGCATCACATTGCCCTTTAGCTCCGAGAGCAACAGGGCGTCAGGCAGCTCCCCCCCCCCCACCCCCACCGAAGAGATAGGAAGATCAGAAGCTCAACCTGTTGTTACAACAA
Source organism: Mopalia vespertina (assembly GCA_030265115.1). NCBI lineage: Eukaryota > Metazoa > Mollusca > Polyplacophora > Chitonida > Mopaliidae > Mopalia > Mopalia vespertina. The sequence goes on along the minus strand of JAQQZZ010158572.1, from coordinate 9,417 downwards.
ACTACATTTTACACTTATAAATATGCAATGTTCAAAAACTGTAATATTCGAACTTTAAGAAACTGTAACTCGTTTACTTCGTGTTAGTTTTAAACTCCTTCGGAGGTATCATCAGATGTGAACGATAAAAGAACAATGAAATGTGGGACAATCAGTGTAAATGATTTTCTCGGCTGCCAAAATTCTCCATAGTCTCCGAAATAACGCCTTATTGTTGAAAAACTTCTCAGCATAGTTAAGCTGTTGGTTAATTAGGAATCTCCCTATACGTGACATAATCCATTTAAATTACACAATAAAATGTCATCTTGACATTATCAAAAATGTACCAAAGTGGGTTTGACAATAAACGGTCACAGGTGTCGAGCTATATACTTTCCTGTCTACTGATGATGCGTTTAAAGGGGTCATTTTCCCCATGGGATTACATTTCCAGTGATATTTAACTGGATAAAAGAAGGTAGCTGTGATGGCGATAATTGCATTTCAAAGGGAGCTTTTGGCACCTTTTGATGTTAATACTCCGCTGACGGTTTGCCAACGACATAGACTTCAAGATCGAGTTGTTAATGAGACATGGAAACATCCTTTCAGATAATGATACTGTCGGATTCGTTGGTTTGTTTGTGTGATTGGGGTTTAACACCGTACACTGTACGTATGGTTATTTAACCCACACGACGGCGTGCCAGCGCAATTGGAGAAGGTAAAACCACCCACCACGACACCGGCAACAATCGAAGACAAGACATGACAAATGCAGGACAATCACATGATGTGATACAAAGGCACCACAAACAGATCGGCTTCATGTTGCCAACTCTCCGCCGTCGGCTTCGAAATAACTCTAACAAAATGATGCGAGATGTAGATCTTGCAGCACATATGTAAATATATTATTAAATAATTAGGCAACAAAAGGGGCAATTCGTCTCTGGTTTAAGGTGAAGTCAATTTGTTTATTTATTCCAGATCTCCCTGTACGTCAATACCATTAATCGTTTTAAGAAAATTAACCGGAGGGGCTATCGACCGAGGGCCCATGGTTTATAAGAATTCCTGACAACCAAACCAAGACAGCTCTTCATCTGTCTTTTAAGTGATCACGACCACTTACAGGTTATTTAGTTAGATCACAGTCAGTACACAACAAAACACTAGAATTCAACGCATGTCCTTTTGGACAGTAAATGGATGTCTGATAGCTGTTATAACAGAGTGGATCGATTGACCAGAAATTTGAGATGGCTTATAGACCGAAAGGTTTAACTGCCTCAGACGAGGAAACAAAGTAGCCAGCCGACAGTCACTTCATACAGAGGCCACTGTCTTCCTAATTCCCCCTATGTGCCCCAAATGAATTGTAACCTGTTCCCCAACCAACATTGGCTTATTTATCAAAGAAGGTTGTTAGTAGGCTAATGACCACTTAGGCAGTATGTCACTTAAGGGCTAATCCCAGACACCCGTTTCTTCGTCTTTCTACAATTCGAAACTGAGGACAGGCAGCAAGGACACAGGCCGTGTATTTTCATGTTCAGTACGTGTAGATTCAATCCATAATAAGAAATGAAAATGACTTCATACTCAATCTCCGACCAATATAATACCTCGTTTCTACGACATGTAAAGCTAAATATGATTCCTCTGTCGCAAATCGAGTTCTTCGGTATAAGTTAACGTCCCCAGTTATGTGGGAACTTACTAGACAATTCAACTGTAAATTATTTCAAACCGTTGTTAAGTGAGTTTCACCTTATCGATTTACTTTCTGATTTCTCCATGTACCTCAAACTGTTTAATGCAGTCAAAACAAGGACCAGGCGGCGACGCATAGATACAAGCTACGTATTCAAGTAAAATGGGATACAGTTGCATTCCATTCGGAAGTGCTACTGGAGATACACTCACTCATGTACGTGATGGTCGACAGACAGACAACTAAACCAAGGCCTTGTGCCTAAGTCATGTTGGTATGTTGTGCTACTACGATAGATAATTCCGTATCTACATATTTGCAAATAATAGACACGAGTCCTTTCCTAGATGTATATAATACTACTCAAAATCATTATTCGGTATTTTATAATTCAGATTCAGATATATTTTACCTATGACAAAGCTCTTCATATTCATGCAAGATATTATCCAATGTATTTTTTTTTTCTATTTAGAGAGACATGTTCTTCCACGTTCTCTTGTTTGTTTGTTTGTTTAGTTGGGGCAAAACGCCGTATTTAGGTTTATTTTACACACATGACGGCGTACCAGACCAATGCAAGAAGGAAGCCACCCCCGACGTCACTGGCAACCAGCAAACAAAGACAAGACATAACAAATACAGTACAATCACAGTACAGATTACAAATACATCACAAACATATCGCTTCATGCTGCCCGTCAATTTCGAGATAACCAGGGCAACATGAAGCTCCCTCCCAACCCGCCACATAATTCCTGATATTGCCGGTGTAATATGTACTACTGTTCTTTCAAGACTGATCTTATTATCAGGCTATCATTGTATTTTACCTTATTCTTCAGATTGTGATATCTCCTAAACTTAAACTAAATCAACGGCCGTGAAGCAGCTACTGCAATGTATTTAACCCATTTGCGGAAAATCAGGCTATGTAAATCTTCATTATACACAGACATACCCTGACACCCCTATTCAGACTATTCTAACCATGTTTCGGAATTACACCCGCTCAGGGCAAATTTTGACCTCTGTCCGTTTAATTAAGCCAACTTGTGTATGCCGAATTGTGATCTTGTGACCCACTTCATAGGGCAGGGTAGTTTCTTCAGAGGGAGCGGGAGATAAAGGTTGGTGTTATCGACGTACTTAAGGAAGGTCATTCTCATATGTTGCATGTACAATCGTAGATAATTTGCGAAGAAAAAACTTATGAAAGGTGGTATTACGGACTTTTATAAAATAATCCAGCATATAAATAAGATATTATATAAAAAATGGAATATATATTTTATCGTTTGTTTTGTGGGAAATGGATTTTGCAATCGATCAGACGCTATTACTATGAAGTGTTTTGTTATGACCTGTATCAAACTAGTTCATGGATAAGAGTTTAGGAAATAGGAAATTCTTATTCCCTGACGGTATATAAACTGACGTTCTACGCTAGTAACACAATTATAGGCAATAAACATTTACAGCATTATATTAAATTGATGTTTAAGTGTCAAGTATTACTGCAATAATATCGCTGTATAACATCCTGTCCTTTGCTAAACAATAGGGAGCTTGTTTAATTGATTTACAAATGGTATTATAATGAGTTTATATATAATATTATCCGACATACATAACGGAATGGTTCAGTAGATACACACGTCTCTATAATGTGAATAATGTCTTCAGAAGTGATGTGGCAGTTAAGAAACTGAGAAACCCCGATGAAGTTCAGCTGACTTAGTGTCATTGACATTTCTTTGCCGGATGAGTACAGACCACTTAAAAATTTACTTGTGTCCGCCGCGATTCGAACTCAGGTAGCTGGCTAGCATGGCCAGACGCGCTAACCGGTTTCAGAGCGATTTCGTGCAAGAAATGGCTGTATCGTAAACAAATTATTAAATAGAAGAATAAGTTTCTCTAAAGTATATCGTGATTTGATCTTACAAGAGAATATACATATAAAAAGAATGATTAAATAGTTTAATAATTGCGGTTCATGTTTTTGTTTTCTGATTGACAATGGAAGTTGACAGATAATGGCAAAGAATGTAAGGGCCGACTACAGAAATAGAATGAATGTACCTATGCTCCAAAGCGCAAGACACTAATGGAAAGGAAAAAAACAGTTTGATGGTAAAAGGGAAAACTCAAACATTAAATTTACAGATAATTAAAAAAATAGCTTATTGAAAAACAATTATGGATTCAACTGAGTAATTGAAGATCATTAAGACGTGAAACATCATATCCTCGGCTCCATTGAGTAAAGTTTCCTTTTAGTTGTTGAATATTCCAGGCATGTCTTCACCGAAAGAACCTGTCTCAATTTTTTGGAACGATTTCAATGCAAATTTCGATTCAATATTGAGCTGTAAAGCTAAAATTCCGAGAAATGACAGATTCCTTTTATTCAAAACTTCGACACTTTATTGGACTATCTTCAGTGGTATGCTTAAAATATAATCCAGTCTACATCCTACGTTGAGACATGGACACTAAGATACACTCGTGCCGTTTTGTTTTGCACTTTTTTTTAATTTTCTGATCTGTGGCAAACGTCGCCCCAAATATTGGCGTAAATCAATGCGGGATGGCTTGACATGGCGTATGGGGGTTGTCTTAGTCTCGCTTACTTTAGAAACTCTCGTCAGAATACGATTGCGACATAAGGTGACAAAAAGTGATATACATGCAAAAAGTACCAGAATGTGATAGCAAGAAATGATGACAAGAGTCAATGATTCGTTCCGATTCCACTCCTACTGTTTGTATCCCCAAATTCTTCTCATAATGTTTTCCCACCAACGTATGGATAATCAATCTGCTACTACTTGGGTTTGTGCTTGCACTAATGTCAATGATAATATAGATTGATGATACTAAAATGGAGATACGGGTTAATTAATAATTATATTGTAGGTTTGTGCCAAAGCTGAAAATTTGACAAATTGGTCTGTATTAATAATGTGGTTGTCTATATAGCGAAAGACACTGAGTAATTAATATAATAATTATTTTTCCTTCAGAGTCTGCAAGAATCGAAGTGATGTTCTGATTAGTGTATTTTCTGGATTTCGATCAATTTCTTTTTTCTTATTTTCTACGGTGCTTTAATATAAGCTAACAAGCTTAACCTGGTAAGTGCATTAGCCCTCAGTTACTAACAGTGTCCGCTGTTGTATGTTTCGGTTGACACAATATTGACACACATTTGGCACACTTCTGGGAAAAAAAGATGTTCGAAAATATATATCACTCAATCAACGAATAAATCAACGATCGAGTAAAATAGTAAACAATCAGTTTCATTTTTGAATGGGAAAAACGCCAAGTATGTAATTTTTCGCGAAATATTGGCTATTAAAAATTTTTTTCCAGGATAAAACAAAATGACCGCATCCAGCTTCCAAAGGTGGCAATTATGCCACAACTGCAAGTCAAAGAATAAACTGCTTCAAGAAAGGTACCACTTTTTTTTCTTTTAAGAATTTATTTTGGAGTCGATATAACGAATCCATTGCTGATTTCAGTGACAATGGCCAAATCCACAAATGCTAGACACTTACTAGTATTATTAAAGCGAACTGCGTTATAGAGATACCACCACCATCGCAATGGGGGACAATTTATATTTTTAAAAAAACAATAAAAATAGACTCGGTTTGATGAAAATTGGTAGGCTGCATCTGTCATTCGACATTATTGACTGTTCCAACGTGCTTGTTCGGTGAAATATTTACAAAAGTTCAGAATGTGACCGGGATAATCCAATCGAATACCACCCTATTATTCGTTATGGCTCATATTAGGGGCCAATTATTTCAAATCGATAAGTATTCTGAGGAGGATAACTAATGACTTCCTTCAAGACTGGTCAGGTAAATAGAGCAGTCATTATTATGGTCTGTGCGCGAAAAGGGCAAGGATATCTGAAATAGACCTGCATTAATTTAATTAATAAAAAATTAAATAAAAAAACAACGAAACAAACTACAAATACTACATTCTTATATACAAAATTAGCATTAGCTGGCGTAATTGCTTTCGTGTTTGACACAATTTCTGAACGGTCCTTAGCACAAATAGGAGTGCTATCACATGTAGCGTAGCCTTGGCCCAGAAATATTGGAATACAGGCGTACAATTATAATTGTAATCGATGCAAATGCCAGCCACAGATAGAAATGTGAGCGATTATTTTGATGCAATGAAATTCTATACGTCGAATGTTGTAAAATGACATATGTGAACCTTTGTCTAAAGAAACAACGTGATTGTCGTTTTATTACAAGAAGAATTGATCTTACGTTCAACATAATTTATTGAAACCATTTTCCTGTTTGTTGTTACTCCTTATACATCCTGAACAATATATCCCATGGTTTAAATGGCAATGTGTTTTTCATCTTAGAGCTGTGATAGACAAATTAGATTGCTTAATGATTGTGAATCGTGTTGACACAACTGATAAAAAAGACTACGGTTAAACTCATGATATATATTAGAGCCGATTGAAAGACTCTTTCTATTCAAAGAACGGAGTGGACCTTATATGCATAATAATGAGTACACAAACATTGTCAAAAGGAGCTGCCATATATTGAAGGTAATCGTTTATTTGTTTTTTTTTTGTGCTTATCTGCCATTCATAAGATACTTAGCTCTAGTCAAATTCTAACAACGTCTTGTGTAAAGGATAACTTGTAATTGATATTAAAGGATATAATGTAAACGTTTTAAAGTCATTTCTTTAATATAGTTGGTCTCATATAGAAATATATTATTTAATAATGACCCTATACTATCCCATTGACGATCACATCTCGTGCATTAATGTTAATACTTCTCAAAATATAGCTGGCTGGTTCATCGAGACATCTCTATCCCAACAGTCAATGGCTTGTTAATTTGAAAGTTCACGTTCTTTCATTGGAAATGCCCTAGCTATAAGCATTGCACTAAAATAATGCCGTTGCACGCATATTCAGGTGGATTATCTAGACATAGTTGTGCTTTGGCAACATGATTAAATGTCAAGTAATGGAACAGTGGTACATTATGGTCTATATATAGTTGTTTCGCAATGACTTGAAAAATCTGTGTGTCGTCATAAGTGTTGAACCCTAGTTTCACTTTAGATCTAAGTCTTTAGTTAAGGCTTATGGATAAGGCTAGGTTTGGCGTTACATTAAGGTTCGATTAACTGTAGATTTGACGCCATTTTTAGTGTTAAGTATATGGTTAATGTTGGGGTTAGGTTAAGTATTAACCTAGATCCAAGAATTCACGTTTTGTCTTCCATAACGGACATGCCCACAATAGTCTTCTGTGTTATATAATACCAATTTCTCATGTGATTTGAATGATAATGAAACTTGTAGACTGAGAGCGACACCAATTGGAAACCAGGAGGGATGCGGGTCTACGCTTCACAGATTTTCTTTATTGCTGGCTTAATGTGTAGATAACTTCTGATGCCTGCCTCTGGCAATTGAGCTGAACTTCTATGCTCACCATATAGGGGTTCTCTTGCGTGAGAGAGAGAAAGAGAGAGAGACACTCTCGGTGATGTCAACTGGCAGTACAACCCAAGTACCTTACCACATCGTCAAGTGGTGGAAGAGAGTGACAGCGTCTAGTGCTGCCAAAACTGAGAGTAATGCGAATCAGATCTGTGTCTGTTTTACACGTCATGCTGGTCTTTCTGTGTTTTCTTTTACTATATTAAAAATGTGTATTGTTCCAATTGATTTGAACGTTGTAATAAGAATATGTAATCGAATAATGTACTATTTCATATGAGTTTCCTGATAATCAAATCAACTGTCAAAGCGAGATTTGGTATCTAAGTTCACGACTGGTGGTGCCAACCACGACAGGAGTCTTCGTGAGATTGTTGAAATGGAACACAAAATAAGTTCAGATATTGACTTTTCTGTTGTTCTATCGTCCCTAACAGATGTAGCTGTTTCGAGTGATACTAACGCATCTGTCTTCAATATAGTCACTGGCGATGGGTGTTAATCGAGAGAGGGTATCTAACTACAGTATTTCAAGTGGCAATCACGACGAGTGTCTCCGTGTGTTGGTGAAAATATATATGAAATAGAGGTCAAGATATTATATTTTCAATTGACAGCAAAAGTACGTTGCGAAGGGAGACATAAGGTGTGCTTGTTAATTGGGGTTTAACGCAGCTCCCTCCCGGCCCTCCGAAGAGACGGGAAGATAAGAAGCTCAACATGTTGTTACAACGAACTACATTAACACTTATATGCAACGTTCAAAAAGTGCAGTATTATGTAGAGTATATGAAACACCTACACATTTAATCAAAACTTCAATCAAAGCTTCCTATTGTGCGCGTTTAAATTCATTGTATATGTTGTACAAAAACGAATTATTAAACTGTGTTGTGGCAACAATAAATAAGAGCCAAAAAATGGAAAACAAAAAGATGTTGAAGTTGTAGTCTTTCTAGGAGAACAGAAACGTCTCCTGTGAAGAGAAATAAAACCTAAAGATATTGAACATAGTCGGTAATGACCAGTGTTGAGTTATTTCGAGATTTCGTAATGACTAATCTTATCCATCCTAATTACGTCAAACACGTTTTATTTCCACATTTATTGTCACTAATCTGTGTTACCTGGGTTATGTTCATTTCAAAGAGATCACTTAAAACGTTTGGCGATGGATTAATTTCCACAATTATCTAAATAGTCCAGCAAGTGAAACGGTTGATAAAGAAGGTTCAATTATTATAAAGGTAATAGTACTTTTGATAACCGTATTCATGCCAATTTTTCCTTCTTCTTGGTTTTAACCCCCTACCTGCAAAACAATGAATCAGTATGGAACGTTGGATTTGTTAGGTTGACTATTTGTTTTCGGTACTAAAATGTAAAATGGCGTTTATAACTTTATTATTCCATCCTGCATATACAGACATTTTAAAAAATAGACACAATACTTAAAATTGTGTATTTAATTAAGACACCTAAAAAGTGTCTGCAAAAGACACTGTAATTCTAAGAACCTGTAGTTCGTTTCCTTCGTATTGGCTCTACAGTCCTTGGGAGGTATCATGAGATTTGAGCGATAAAAGAACACTCAAATGTGGGACAATCCGTGTAAATGATTCTCTTGACGGCCGAAATTCTCCTTAGCTTCCGGAATAAAGCCTAATTGTTAAAAAAAGGCTCATCATAGTAAAGCTGTTGGTTAATTAGAAATCTCCCTTGACGATACATAATCCGTCTGAATGACGCAATAAAATGTCATTTTGATATTGTCTCACATGTACAAAAGTCGGTTTGATTCTTGAGGACAATAAACGGTCACAGGTGTCGAGCTATATACTTTCCTGTCTACTGATGATGCGTTTAAAGAGCCCATTTTCCCCACGGTATTACGTTTCCAGTGATATTTGACTGGATAAAAGAAGGTAGCTGTGATGGCGATAATTGCATTTCAAAGGGAGCTTGTGGCACCTTTTGATGTTAATACTCTGCTGACGGTTTGCCAACGACATAGACTTCAAGGTCGATTTTGGACAATATTCTATAGGATCCTATACGATTTTGGACAATATTCAAAAACATCCTTTAAGATTTTGGACAATATCCTATAGGATTGTTCTGAACGTGTGCCCTTTCTCTACGTACACCGACCATGAGAATGACTACTACATTTTTATAATCAGCCTTGCAGAA
>JAQQZZ010158561.1:0-12169 GCA_030265115.1 Mopalia vespertina | reverse complement strand
TTTAGTACAGAGAGCTTCAGAGATCGGTTTGAGATGGCGTATAGTATAGAGAGCTCCAGAGATCGGGTTTGAGATTGCGTTTAGTACAGAGAGCTTCAGAGATCGGGTTTGGGATGGCGTTTAGTACAGAGAGCTTCAGAGATCGGGTTTGGGATGGCGTTTAGTACAGAGAGCTCCAGAGATCGGGTTTGGGATGGCGTTTAGTCCATATAGGCCTAGGACACAGTGTAGTGAAAACAACACTAGTGCACAGAATCAACACCAGGGCACATGATTGTTTAGCTCAAACGACACCAGAGCACAGGATCGTTTAGTTCAAACAACACAATAGGGCAAAGGATCGTTTAGCTCAAACAACACTATAAGGCATAGGATTGCTTAGTTCAAACAACACTATAAGGCACATGATCATTTAGTTCAAACAACACCATAGGACATATGATTTTTTTGTTCAAACAACAGAGAGCTCCAGAGATCGGGTTTGAAATGGCGTTTAGTGCATATAGGCCTAAGACACGATGCAGTGAAAACAACACTAGTGCACAGAATCAACACCAGGGCACATGATTGTTAAGCTCAAACGACACCAGAGCACAGAATCGTTTAGTTCAAACAACACCATAGGACACAGGATCGTTTAGCTCAAACAACACTATAAGGCATAGGATCGTTTAGCTCAAACAACAGTATAGGGCATAGGATCGTTAAGCTCAAACAACACTATATAGCACGGTATCGTTTAGTTCAAACAACACTATAGGGCACATGATGTTTGTTTAGCTAAAACAACACTATAGGGCACAGTATCGTTTAGTTCAAACAACACTATAGGACATGATTTTTTTTGTTCAAACAACACCATACGGCATAGGTTCGTTTAGCTCAAACAACACTATAGGGCTAGGATAGTTTAGCTCAAACAACACTATAGGGCACAGGATTTTTTTTTAGCTCAAACAACGCTATAAGGCTAGTATCGTTAAGTTCAAAGAACACTATAGGGCACAGCATTTTTTAATTTAAACAACACCATACGGCATAGGTTCGTTTAGCTCAAACAACACTATAGGGCATAGGATCATTTAGTTCAAACAACACTATAGGGCATAGGATCATTTAGTTCAAACAACACTATACGGCATAGGATCGTTAAGTTCAAACAACACTATAGGGCACAGGATCGTTTAGATCAAACAACACTATAGGGCACAGGATCGTTTAGCTCAAACAACAATATAGGGCACAGGATCGTTAAGATCAAACAACACTATAGGGCACAGGATCGTTTAGCTCAAACAACACTGGGACACAGGATCGTTTAGTTCAAACAACACTAGGACACAGGATCGTTTAGATCAAACAACACTATAGGGCACAGGATCGTTTAGCTCAAACAACAAAAGGGCACAGGATCGTTTAGTTCAAACAACACTGGGGCACAAGATCGTTTAGTCTAAACAATACCAGGGCACAGGATCGTTTAGTTCAAACAACACCAGGGCACAGGATCGTTTAGTTCAAACAACACCAGGGCAAGGCACAAAATGTCTCCTTGTGTTCCAAGGCGACTTACTGAAACATTTACTGACTGTTTCGGACTACTAGTTCGACTACTGGCCGTGAACTGTCCAGGACAAAGACATGCCAGCCTGTAGTTTGTATTACAGAAATGAGCCCCTTGGGGAGATTGTGAGCATGTCATGTTACCCGTCTAATTAATGATCGGACACCTGTTTTATTTGTTGCCCCCACACTCTCATCCAAATAAATCGCTGATGCCAACAGATTTTTATAAGCTTCAGTTTACATCATTTGGCTGTAAATTGATCATATCCAAGGATTTGTTTGTTATATTGGGGTTTAACGTCGTACTTATGGTTATTTCACTCATATGACGGCGTTCCATCTCAATGGGTGAAGGAAACACCACTCGACACCACTGACAACAAACAAAGACAAGGCAGGACAATCAAAGGACGCAATACGAAGACATCGCAAACATATTGGCTTCATGTTGCCCCTTAGCTCTAAGAGCACCAGGGCAACATGAAGCTCTCTCCAACACTCGGAAAGCACCGAGGAACCAGACGGCCTCGTCTTACCTTTATAGTACCAAAGAAACAAATTAAAGGAACAAATATAGGTATGACGAAAGATCAAAATCTTTATTCATCTCATTGACTCTTGGACATCATTTCAGAAGTTCACAATCAGCATGCAACATTCACACAGTGTATTCGGAAACATAGCCTCATCTACCAATGCTCAATCAATAATATACATTTACATTGCAACCTTTTTGTATTAATCAGGTTCAGCGTATGTTACGTTAACGGGCATTATACGAGCTTCCGACATAAATCAAATACTAATGTTATAAGTTATTTTGAAATTATTGAAGTAAATAACGAAATAAAACAAACGACCTCCTAAATTCCATTTTCCGCTTTAATAATTGTAGTTACCCGACTTTTGAATTCTGGATCACATGAAAACAATCCCTTATCCATACCGAACTTCTAATATACCAATACAACTAGATAATACTTAATTTAAATACAAAATCTAGTATGACTTAAATAAATTCAAATCACATAAATTATAAAAAAAAAACACAAAGGTAAAATTTTAATTTCAGCAGGATGTCCAGAATTTAGCTTATACTGATGGTTTAAGGTCTATAAGTCTGGAATTGTTCTATTATTTTAGATAACTGACAAATGAATTAGTTAAGGATATGACCAGTAAAGCGGTTTGAACAGTCGTCCATAATGACTTCCTCTAGCCTCCGTTAACAGCATTACATCGCGAAACTATATTCGCGATAGTCAACTAACAGCATTACGTCGCGAATCTATATTCGCGATAGTCCATTAACAGCATTACGTCGCGAAAACTATGTTCGCGATACTGTCCAGGATTATTTGTGTATTTAAATAATTATACAATAACAAAAATAATTCAATGTATCAAAAAATAGTATATTTTAAGAAACAAAATGTACATGGTATTCGTAAATAACAGAAGGTCCGATCAATTTCATAAATTTGTTAGCTGGTTGGCTAGTTTCACAGTATTTGGACCAATCCCGGGATGATTAGGTTTGAATTCTACTTAAACAATTCTGTGGATTTTACAATATCCTTTTCTAAATCTTTCATTACATACATTTGATTACATACATTTACACATTTTTTAAAAACTTTCAGAAGTGTTAACATTGTATGCGATCATATTATGTAGATAGATCAGGTACAATTTACTCAAAACCACTGTTATCAAATATGACAATCCATATCGCATACAAAGCATCATTGTACAAACAATGTTCACATCATATACACCATGAGGGGGTTGTCGTGATTTTTGAGTTGGGGTTTCTTTAGGACATATTTTAGTTCGGAAATTATGACGATTTCGTCATCCCGCCAAGCGTTCGATTCGATTCGCTGCAGTGTTAGCACTAGCACGCGTACAAGAACCGTAAGCCTTTATGAGGATCTGGTGATAGTTGATTGTCAGTCATCAAACAAAACTGTTAGCACAATAACGAGTGTCATTTAAGAAATGAACATCCCCGTCAAACCGGGAATGGTGTCCATTTCTTCAGTCCAGCCTTGGATGAGAAAATAGTTAATTCTAAACAACTATCGTGTTCATTTCCAATCATTATATGTATAGTGTCGTTCTTAAAACAAATCAGCATGCTATGAAAACTTTTGCAGATTTGCACATATAATAATTTACACATAAATTATTATTATATAAGCTAAATAACAAAAATGCTTCAAAAATAATAACAGAGCAACAAATTATTTCATTTCATAATCAAGAAATTACTATAACAAGTCAATACATATTACATACAGATTTGCTAGAATTCCAATATCACAATAGAGACCTATGGCTCAGTTCGCGGACTTGATAAAGAAGGCGTAACCAAACATTTCTTCTCTTGAAATTGTAGATTTTAACAACTGGCGAGAAGCTAACACATATATCACACACTCGCCAGTTTTCATTATTTATATTTCTTCAATGAAATTAACAATATCAGTCAGCAGTTAGATTAGATTTAATAAAAATTTAGCTCTTAGTTAAAATTTCCTGTGTAGATTTATGATAAAGTCTATACCATCGAATGAATTATGAGACAACAGGATTTAAGTAAAGATGGTGGTCTAATTAATATCTCTATTTTTTTTTCTTAAGTGTAGAGAAAGAATTTAGTTTGCTTCCTATATATATAATATAATAACGGCCAGCAATCCAGCCAAATAGTTCATATCACCTATTGTCTTTTTAAGACTTTCGTCAAGAGAGATTTTTGATTAACAATTCAGCTTCGATTCCATAAAGACATTTCCAAATCATAGGTGTCTTGATTGAATTAGTATTCAAGTTATTTAACTGTGATTTATTAAATGCATAGGGGGAAAAATCAGGGTAAAAATAAGCGTTATATTATAGAGTTCTGAAATTGGCTTCATGGCATCAAAGCTGACGGCCTATATCTCGGACGCTTTGCGTTTTATTTTGTCCTGGCGTCATATTAACCTTCCATCGAAAAATCTCTTGACAGTTTTTAGCCTACAAATCACGAATATGCGATCTCATTTCGTAATTCATTCATATTACGAGCTATCGCAACAAACTTAAGAGTCAAACTCATCAATGTTTAGTCTTGGAAAAAAATCACAGATAACACATCTGGCGACGTCTCACCAGAAGAAACTCTTGAATTTCTACGTATTGAACTCCAAATTGTTGGCCTCGGCTGTCATCTACCAAACACGTTGTACGAACAAGGGCTTCGATGAGGTAGGGTTTGACTAATGCCTGCCGATGAAATGTCTTGTGGCAGCCTGTTGTTTATCCTTAATGGGGGGTCGGGTTGAAATAGAGCTGTCTACACTTAAGTGTATTGGAAGATGGTCCACATTGACACAGACGTATCGGCATGTCGTGGCTATAGGAGATGAGCACAACTCTACAACTAACTGAATGCCTTTCATTGATGAAGCAATCACAGTACAATTATGACTTGCTCGCACAATGCGCCAGGTTGCATCTGTCAATCATTTAAATGCCACACCTCTTCACGTCTCCCACTGTTCAGCCAGCTATATGCATATATAGTTAAACCAGATAGATTGTCGATCCATTCGGAAAGATAATTAGCATATGTCATGAATATGGAAACCACTTTTCTCATGAATACGAAAAATATCTATTTGAAAAGCTCGTTTCCCACCATTGTTGTAATTATCATAAATACAATAAATAATGCGAAGAGAGTTTTAAAATGCCACGGATACTTCTATCCAAAGTCAGTATATTGTCAACTGTTCAGTTAAAGAAAACTTCCATTACATACAATCTTTGTTCAGAGAAACTCTTCAATAGGAAGAACCCGCAATTTAATATCCTGCATAAAGCTCGTTTAAATAGTTATTCAGGAAAATTAAAATAAACTAATGCTGTGAAAAATGTTTTTAAAAATCGCCGTAGGCTTAAAATGGTATGTTAAGTATTGAATACACATTTTGTGTCAACCATTTTAATTGTTGGTGCAAACTGAAAACACAGAAGCCGTCATTATCAGTGAAAATAAAATTGTTTCAAAAACTTCTCCGTTTTATTGGGTTTCACTAGCCGTAGATCCCTCGAAAATGAGCGGCATTTAGCAGTACAGTGTACAGAGCACTGGTATTGGCCGTATAGCTACACGGTGGAGAAATAATAGAAATACGGAACACCAGAATCGGTCCGCATATCTACACGGTGGAGAAATGTACAACCTCGTGAATCCCATTCTATCTGATGTACATTACAGGGCTGCTACTGTCGTCATGATCTTCCACAGTCATGTTCATTTCCTTGGTAACTTGTCCACAAAACATGTCATTTTCAGCGTACCTGGACATGCTCAGTAAATACCATTATTGGTGGAGGAAAAGCACAGGTGGTATTTGTATTGACGTGGGGAAGATGCCAGTCCACATACCGCTACGTATATGTGCTTGGAAAACCGAGCTTAATGCATTTCGTCGTGAAGTTTACGAAAGAAGATAACAATTTTTTTCCCACAAGATATGAAGTTCAAGGATCAGGTAAAAATGCGTGAATTCAAGTACGATGTCCACAAATGTCAATTGTCTTTTGGGTATAATAATTGTTGGTGATGCAAACCAAAATTATTATCACAGAAAAAATAATAATTTTCTGTACATGGGGAGCACAGGCTGCGCAAATGGCCAACGTGTCTGAACATCGCCACTGTCAGACATGTGCGTGAGCTGACTATCAAGTGAAAACTGGCACGAGGAGGATGGTCGAAATACTGGCACTTTAATTCAGCGTTTAGTCTTTGCACTGACGACTGTTACGAACTAGGTACAAAATGGAAGTTTGGTCCAAACTACTTAAGGCACAAATAAATACAATTTCTGTCCAGGCTGGGATTAACCGTTGGTTTGTTATACAATGTTAATTCCTTTAAAGTGCCTCTTCCAAAGAAAACTAACCGAGGTAGATAAACTAATTAACTGTGTGTGTCATAATACGAACAGAAAAAGTCTAAGGGAATTTCCAATTGTGCACTTTGCATAATATCATCACTGAAATCCAGTGATTATATTTATAGTATATACAAATATATTTTAGACGATAATCACATCTCATTTGTCAAATATAATATTGTGTAAATGTCCAAATAAAGTTTCCTATCGCACTTGAGTTGGTGAACCTTTCGATGTCGTGGCATGTATGAGGTATAGGGCTATTTCCTGATGACCACCATAGGCCGCAATGTGAAGAGCACTCCATCCATCACGATTCGCCAGTCGGATGTCGGCTCCGAATTTCACTAAAATTTTCACCAACTCAAAATTTCCTTCTAAACAGCTTAAATGTAAGGCCGTCTGTCCTTCTGCGTCATAGAGGTTTACGTTGATTTTTCCTCCCTGGTCCTCTAGCATTTTCTCCAGTTGATCTCTGTCGCCATTTCTCACGGCCTCTTGGAAACTCTTCTGGTAGTAGAATTTAGCCGTAACAGACGGGACCTCGACTTTGTGTATCACATCCATGGTAGGTGAGGCTAGACTCAATAGTTGTCAATCTATCACTCAGAAAAGTTGAATTCACAAGGTTTTTATGTTCAGCCTCGATTAGTCTCTGTGAGCAGCCAGCCTTATGTACGGGCGAGCTTCCTCTTTCTCACATGCACCGAGTAGCAGAGGGCACTGGGATGAATTTCACAGAAAACTGGGTCAAACTGTTCGCTTTATCTAGGCTTTCCTCTGGCCTGGATTATAGTCCTCTCTCGCCTAGCCGCCGTTTAACTACAGGAGGAGATCACAAAGGGCTACACGCAATACGATACTGGGCCTTTTCTGAATCAGAGACTGTCTGCGGAGCCCGTAACTTTTTTCTACAGTGTCAACAACTAAAGGAAAACAGATAGAGTGCTATAAAAGTCCTTGAACCTGGTTGTCCTTCTCGTATCGGGCCTAGTTACATTTGCTCAACGTTCCGATCCTAGTTTGACTGTACAGAAGTTTGACATGCTCAATATACCACTCGGCAACAATCGGCCCGACTCGTCGTCGTCGCTGATTGGCTGACGGCCTTCGTAAGAGGTCATAGACTGGTTTTATTCACAAGCGTTTACCGTGGGAATCTCCAGCGCGGCAGTTCACAATGCGTGAATTGCCGGCCGTCTCACACTGCCCACAGTCACAATACACCGCTCACTGCTCTATGCATTAAAACAACGCGGCTTTTTTCACACTGACTAAGAGGGATTTTCTATAAACCCCCTCCCCCAATCAGATAGGCTACATTTTGCCAAACCTGGGTAAAAAATAGATATAGTTTCTTTTAGTGCTGAGAATTTATATAATTTTAATAAATATTCCCTACCGATGATTACGCAAAATGTGCCCTTTTTAACACATACGGTTAGGCCTATATTAAAATATTGACTTTACATCATATTTCTTTCTTTCGTTGTTCTCTGTTTTTTAATTTATTTTATGACAATTTATTTTATGACTATTTATGATATTTTTTCTATATTTCAAAATTCAACGTCAGCTTCAATGACCTATTCGTGACAATTAAACAATAAACATTCATTTCTCAAACCAAAACCATGCCGTTAAATTTCTAAGTTTTAGAGCAATTCATGTCTGGCTCTTTTATGTCTATTATAAATCTATACAGGCCACTCGTATGGCTTAGCCGTAAGGCTTTTTACAGTACCTAGCAAGTAAGTTCATATTTTTAATATCTAAGATTTTATGTTATAAATCCAATTACGTATTTATATAAATATTAAATTATTTGACTACATTATATATTAGGACCTATTTCTTTCACACGGACGTTTTATTCGACATGGGAATTTCATTTGGTTTTTTTTTTATCATAAAGAGAGATAGAAAAAGTGATATATTCGTGTCTACAATAGTCAAGTTTCCTTTTCTGTTGCTTGGGCTAGAATTTGTTAATATCACAGAAGACCGGTCTATTCCTTTTGTTATTTCCCTTAGTCTAAAATAGCTAGTTCACATCATATAATAAATAGTTGACGTAGAGAAAGATAGGTTTGTTTGCCTCAACATAAATAACTGAATTTTCTCTAGATAATTAACTTCAAACTGCAAGATCGTAATTCCCTTAAAATTGAGTCTTTTAAAGGAGAGGTATTTGTCAGCCATTCTGTATAGTTGCTCTGACGATGAGCCGCGCGTGTCGGCCAGCAAACCGTCTCAGGCGATGAGCCGGCGTGTTGATCAGGAAACCGTCAACAACCGATTGGACACAACAAAATGGTGCAGCAAAAACAAGGTGTGAAATTCCACAATACCAAAGTACAACAAATCGGTTCGTTGTTGCTCAATGGGCATCTGGATAACAGTCTTTGAGTACACAGATAAATACAAATGACAGATCAAGTCGCGTAAAAATGACTGCAATGTCCAGAAATTAATTGAACTAATTATTAAGGTAATTACCAACAATAATTACGTATATCCAGTCATTACTGGTTAAACAGAAAATAAGCACCCATTATGTGAGTGGTATATAAATTATGTGGCATAATGGTTAGTTTCCATTTCTTTCCAGTATTGCCAATTACAATTTTGTGAAGAATGTCTAGGTAGATTTTTAACGTTTCATATAGCTATATGGCTACGTTGATGTGTGTAGACACACATTGCACCATAGCAACCTATGCAGTGTAGAACAATGTAGTTAACTGTTTCTTGGTTTATGGTTTAGATTTCTATAGTATAACGAGCGCCCTGAAATCTTCCCAGTCTCTTTGGACGTATAGCTGCAGCGTTAAAACGCTCCAAACCGTGTAATCGCTCTGCATCAGTTTTCGATGCTGAGCTCAAAACTTGAATCTAGTAGACTGACCAGCTTAATACAGATTTGAAAACCCCCTCAAATCAATTCTGTCTCGTGTAATGGGGTATAAGCACATATTTTGTGTGTATAGACAATGGAAGTTACTGCCCTCCTGCTTAAAGTTCAAGTTCAAGTCTACATCCAGGGAGAAAAAGAGAAGAATTGCAGGTTGGCAACAGATACTTGAGCCGCATTTCCACATGTTTTTGACAAGGTGATTTCGGGTCGCGTTTGGTATATAAAATGTACCAGAAAGTTCAATGTATCAAATTTTGATTTACAGTACCAATTGAACACACAATTGCCGGTAAGAGAAATCACTCCAACTCTGTATCTGTATGTAAGGCTATATATGCTATTATAGACTATCAGAGATACATAACATATCATCTACTTGGGACGAAATTGTGAGAAGGAGGGTTGGGAGGGAGATTCCTGTTGCCCTGGTACTTTCACAGCTAAGGGGCAACATGAAGCCGATCTTGTTTCGATGTCTTTGTATTAAGTCCTGCGATTGTCCTGTATTTGTCCTGTTTTGTCTTTGTTCGCTGCCAGAGGTGTCGAGGTTGGTTTCCTTTACCCAGTCGGCTAGCACGCCGTCATGTTAGTAAAATAAACTTTAGTACGGCGTTAAATCCAAATCAAACAAACAAAATTGTTGGTTTTGCCTGGCCACCATATATTCTATTTCGAGATTGCATTGTTTTATAAAGAATTGTTGGAAAATGGGTATTTTTAACATTCTATCTGAGCTTCACGTCCTAATTTCCTGAAGATGATATTTGCTGGTTGATGTTGGCGCATGATGAGGTATTTTATTAAAATCACGAAATCTCTTTGAATTCCTGCAATTTGCCTAACGAAGCTTGTCTTAAGCCTTTAACAACCATGAGTTATTTGCCAAAGACTTGTTAGCCCATTGAAAAAAACGTATAGGCCTAGTATGCTTTTCGAGCTTTGTGAGAAGAAAAAATCCAATCAGTCAACCAAACCCATGCTATTCACGGTAGGTCTTTATAATTCTTGGCAAGTAATATCATTGTTGAAAGCCATAATTCGAAAGACACAAGCGACAAAGTTTTATTTGAATTATTAATGCACGACTCGTCAAAACAAATCGGTCCGCATGTCCGCCCCTTAGACCAACAATGGTTCAATCTGCCAGTCCGGTTGCTCTTATTTTTACGAATTTGGGGAGAGCATGGGGAGTGGATGGAACAGCCCTGTGTACAGGACTTGGGGGAGGAGGGAGTGGATGGAACAGCAGTATATACAACTTTGGTGATAACCAAAGACGGTGTGGGTATGAGCCAACGAAAACAAGCACCCATACAACCAAGGACGGTGTAGTAATTGGCTCTAAGTACAATACAATAGGATACTTTTTGTGTTATTAAATGTCTGGGTGCTTCTATATCCAAGTTCCTAGTTTGATAATAATTTGAAGAACCCAGCCAGGAGGTTTCTGCTTAAAACTCTACAAACTCTATAAGTCTGTAAGGGGATAGATCAAGTACCGTCATGGCAGATGCTAAACTGATAGGGGCAAATAAGACTGGTCCTGGGCAAGTCTTAACTTTGTTTTTTTAGCCTCGGCGTCAACAGGGGTATATTATTGGATTATCCGTATCTCTGTGTCAACCATGCGGGGTATAGGGCATATGGGATATACACCTATATTGTGGTTCTAACAACATAGGTATTAACGCCAACAAGATGCCAAGAAGGTCAAATTATGTCATTGTCATGTAATTGGGAACAAGTGTTTAATTAATATCCTAGGGTGGGTGTCAATAAAGGGGTATATTATTGGGTTATCCGTATCTCTGTGTCAGCGCTGCGGGTGTAGCACATGAGGAATGCCCCAATATTGTGGTGCTATAGCAACATATAGGTATCGCTCCAACGAATATACCTAGAAGGTCCAATTATGTTTTTGTCGTGTAATTGGGAACATGAAGGGTTGAATTAATATCCTAGGGTGGGTGTCAATAAAGCAGTATTATTTTGATTATGATTGCGTGTCGACCCCGGGGGTACTCGGGGGAGTACATTGTGTGTTAATCACTATAGGTAATAAACATCTGCCCCCCTAATTGAGCTGCCAAGCATGCAGAGCAATCAGGCTATTGTCATGTGACCATGGTATACCAGTTTTTGGAAAGGGGTGGGGTATTAATACTAATGCAGATTTGATATAAACAAAAAATGGCTGAAAGGAACTATTTATCTAAAAGTAACATTGTTCGAACAGAGGTGTCGATAAATAAAAAAAACGATAAAACTCCCAGACACAAGTTTTTAGATAGATCTTACTCTCGAGTTCTTATGTGTAATCTCCAGACATCTCGCGAGAAGGTAATAACCATGTTTACGGTATAGAAAATATGTGATAAATATGTAGCAAACAATATATTCGACATGGGACTAGAATAAATCAACCTGCAAGCTGGTATTTCACAGAAATGGAAATTAACCAATGGATATGTCCGCTAAGAATAATTAGATCCAGAGGCAAGTACTGCATTTGCTCGAAGATACTTTGGATTTGTGTTTCCTCTGTACACTATAGTGTATCTTTGTGAGAGACAAACAGACATTTGTGATTTTCCATACATTGGGATTTTACATTATAGGTGCTCTACAAAAACATCATTTAATACTGTTCAGTTTGGAAAGAAAATGAATTATTTACCCAGCTAAATATATTTTGACCCAGCTAAATATATATATTTTTGTAAGGCCCCTA
>JAQQZZ010158550.1:0-12169 GCA_030265115.1 Mopalia vespertina | reverse complement strand
TAAAATTACACGATTAGGAGCGTTCAAACTCTGTATCTCTACGGCTACATGATATGATAGACGATCAGAGATACAGATCTCTGCATCTAGTTTAAGCGTAATTTACTATTAATTATCAGGTTGCATCCACTCCACAAATAATTAAAACATTTTGGCAAGAAAGGAAACAAAGCCTGCACACATTGTGTTTTGGTTAATTGTTTGCCTCACCCAATGGACCTATGGTCAATAATAATTAAACTTTATTCTATATTAATATATTATATAATTCTACACTAGATAACACATTTTTCAAGTTTGTTTACTTCCTCATGTAATTCCAGTGGTTTAAATCTCTAATCTCTATCTGATTTTTTTTAGATTCTAAGGTTTAATAAAAAATTGGATAACCTCTTTAATTATGGCATTGAATAAACATGTTCCAACTTCATTATTTATCTATATCGTACATGTTTAATGTTTACAGGGAAACTATGTGCTGGAATTTGATGAGTTGTTGGATTCACAGAAAGAAGACTATGACATTATTATGGCTTTAAGTATTACAAAATGGATCCACTTAAATTTTGGAGACGCAGGAATGAAGCGGTTCTTCAAGCGCATTTTCAAACAGCTTCGGCCTGGTGGAAAATTGGTTCTAGAACCGCAAGCTTGGCCTTCTTACAAAAAGAAAAAGAAACTTACTGTAAGTATTCACTGTCTAATCACTGATAATAAAAATTTGAGTAGCAAATCTGTAGCCACAGCATTTAAAAGTGCAAAGCATGTAATCGCCCATCTTCTCTAACCAAGGGTTTTATAACGAGCTGCTTTGCATAATGACCCTGGGCCGATTAATCGTATATAAATAGAATTACAGCTACGCCCCTGGCGGATAAAATGACAAAATTTTGAGTTAAAACTCTGATAACATATATGTTGAATGTTATACTCTAGTTTTGACAATTTGTTTAACTTTGTCAAGCACTATTGGCGTAAATAGGGAGAGTTGGTGTCTTTAGGGTTGGGTACAAATGCAATACTCTCATTGAGTTGGTTGAATACCCCGAACTTACCCTTTTTTCGACAACACTTCACCCACTTTCATTATTGACTATCCCTGTGATATTTACTAGCAGAGTCCTCTCAGACACAACATCTAATTAGTTGTGTAGAAGTTCCCACGCATTGAGTCAATCGCTTGGAAGCGGAGTCCGATCATATACGAATAATCTGCCAAGGGTTGTAATGCAGAGTAGCTCGGAATAAAACTCTTGGCTAGCGAAGATGGTAATCGCCCTGCATCTGAATTGGATGCAGAGTTCAAACTTGAATTTAGTAAACTAACCGACTTAATTTCGTTTAAATGCCCCTATGGAATCAGTTCTCTATCCTTTTTTTTGAGGTAAACAATTAATGAAATGAAGTTCTGAAGTACACTTAAATGAAACTGTCATAATTCGACTGTAAAGTTAGTTATAAAGGATTTTCGAAAGGTGGCTTAATACTTTGAACAAGGGAGATAATTCTGTTACACTAAAGGGAGACAATAGCCATGTTTTGCCAATTACCTCTAAATATATGTATGTATTCAAATTGGTGGAGGCAAGCAAATTTTTCGCTCTTATTCAAAAAATGTATTCAAATGTCAAACATGCAGCTTAGCCGTTTCTAGCACAACTCCTATATATAATAACTTTACAAATAAATCTTCTCAAATTTTACATAGAACTTTCATTTGTTATATACCCCTATTTGCCTCAGTATGGAATATTGCTAAAAAAAAATATTTGTACAAGCTATTATGCCGTCCTTATCCATGCTCAGTACTTCTGAATTTAATTTTGTATTAATGATCCACGTGATGTTTATTGATGTAAGCACTTAATTACTTATATTATAATTTAAACAAATATTTTGTATTAATCATTGTTAATTGTTTACTTTTCAGGAGACCATTTCTAACAATTTCCAGACGATAAAGTTTAAACCTGATCAGTTCACTGACTTTCTCCTGTCTCGTGAAGTTGGATTCTCCACCTGTGAGGCCATTGAGGTACCATTCAATAAATCAGCTGGTAAGAAATCAGGAGATTCCGTTTAAATCCAACAATAAAATATTAAATTACAGATAGCACATTTAACAATTAAATGCTGGGAGCAAAGGCCGCTAGAGGATTTTTATATCCCATTTGAGTTTTAAAACACAATATGTTGTATGTGGGTAACGTTTTGTACAAAGGAGGTAAATTATTGCTACACAGTTAGTTACTAAAACATTTGAATGGACTCAAATTAAACTATGATAAAGAAAACATGTTTTACAAGTTGTGGCAAAGTTTTAGGACCTTGGGCTTTTGTTTTGTTACAACTAAAATGTCGTTTAATAATAAAATGATACTTATTCAGTGGAACATCCTGACTTAATGTGTTGAAATGGCAGAATGACATGTAAAGTTGTGACTTTTTCTCTCAACAGGATTCCGACGTCCGATTCAATTGTTCACAAAACCAGACACTCGTGTGAACAGTCCAAACCCGGCAGCTTGTGAAAAAGAGGATGCCAAATGTGAAACAACTATTGTACCGGTGACCAGTGAGACCAGTCAGACAACATCAGTTCCAGATCAACAACTAGATACATGTATGCCACTTACAGAGCCCACTCAGAGTGTTAGTGAAAAGAAAAGTGAGGAAACGGCAGCTGTCAGCGAAGAAATGTCTACAACCAGCTTAAGTGTGAAAAGAGAAAAGTTGAAGTGACTGAGGAAACCGTTGGAATTGAATAAAGTGCCCCAGTGAAAAACAGACAGTGTCTTTAAAAGAATGAAATGATTTCACAATGCAGTATTAAATCTCTTATTCGTTACAAACATTTTTTTCAGTCATCATTTTGTTTCCATGGAAGAACTGTTAACAACAAGCTTAGTGCTACAGAAGTGGTTTGAAATTATCAATACCATATTGACTGCAATGCAAAGCCGAATTCACATTCCTCAAACAACTAAAAAATATTATATGGCAAATCAGAATCTATTTGAATTTGCATATGTTTTTGTTGGTTTGTGTTAATTGATAAATGACTGGGAGATCTATTTCATCTGAAGAACATTGGCATATTTAAAGTGATTTCTATGTTGTTCCTTTTTTATGTTTTCAGAAAAGAGCTATTGTATTGGCTTGTCATTAACAATTTAGCAGATCACAATGATAGACTATTTGTATGTCGGTTATTTCCTACAATTCCATTGATAACAACTTGACAGGAAACATTGGTCCTCAATCTGACCGAACTACAAAAGATGTAAAGAAATATTTCTTTACCGGTTGCAGATAAAAAACAAGTGCATTATCAAGAAATGCTAAAACTGTATGGAATACAAAAACACTTACCCTTTGCGTCTCCAGCCAGCAAGACTTCAACACTGATGTTTGTGCAAATTTGTTCATTTCTGGAAACTTTATTTATTTTTGGAGCCATAATTTATTTTAATGTTTATTCATTAGAGCCAACTTTTGATTACTGCATGCATCATCATCTTTATTCCAATCTTACAGCAATTTCAATGTCTAAATTAAACTGATTTTTACAGTTCGCTGCATGCAGTTGGTCAGTAAATACAGATTTTTCAATTTGTGTACAAATTTCAAACAATTTTAATGAAATCTAAAGCAACTGCCCTTGTCAAAACTTTTGAGAACCAAGTAAAACCTCACTTAAATAAATCAAAATCATAAGCCTAATTGGTGATTTATTCAGCAATCCTGAAAATTCAATACAAACTTCCCCCTAGAGTATTCATAGTGGTGGGGGCTTGTTTTCAAAAAGTCAAACTATGCCTTCAAAAATATGAAATGAGCACAACAATGTAGTCATGTACGGCTTTTTTTGGCAAGTGTTTTACTTTAGTGGGAGATTCCTATACTTCGTGCTCCCTGAATCCAGCATGGGGCAAAATATAGCTGATCTGTGAACAATTAGTGACATCTTTCTCTGATAATTGCAATGTGTTTCAGGCAACAGTATGACATCCCTTTGAAAAATCTATTACCACTTTACAGTAAGTTAGGGTAACTTCAGCATTGCAGGTGATGCTTGGCAGAAAAAATTATTTATAATTGCTACTTTTGCTTAAAATAATACTTCAAGCCCTAGAGCAATGAAATTTGCCTGTGCCGACCATGTTGAAAACTGCAGATGGTCATACTTTGCCATAAAGGGGTGTCCTGACACAGTGGGGATAGCCAGTGGCTAAAAAGGTAGATAACGAAGTCCCCTGTAGAACAGGTAGAGCCATCTATGTCATTGATTAACAATAGCATTCTATTGAATATTCATGCCATGCTATTGTTAGTCAATGAGATGGATTACACTTCCTGTCTGTGTCATATGGGTTACATAGTTATCTCCTTTTTTTTTCACTGGTAACCCCCATTGGACCTACTTTTAATTCAGAGGCTTGATCTTCACACATTACACCCTAGAAGTAAATATTTGTGCAGTTTTCATGGATTAAGTTTTTCAAATATTTAGTGGCCAGTAATGTGTCCTACAATAAAGACTCGTCTTTATACATGTAGAGCTCTGAAATATCTTTCTTTTTTTTATACTCCGTTTGCTAAATGAACATCAGATCTATTTCCAGCGACATTTAATTATGGTGGAACATATTTAGGTTGTCAGATTGTAATTGAACACCCCTGTTAAGTGCTTACAAATTATTTTATGTGCATTCACAAGTATGATAAACTTTGATATACAACCTTTCTCTTCTTGTGTGTTCATTTAGTCTAACTATTGTTTTTGAAACTGGTTCATGCCCAATGAACTCCATACATACTCCATGGGGCCAGTCAAAATTATACAGTTTTTGAGTACTGTAAGATCTGTTTTGTCATATTTTCACTTCAATACATGTGCATTTTCAAAACCTGATCGTATTTAATTGTCCTATGAAATATAAAATGACTCGACCAATGACCTGTGTCCAGGCTATTGTTGAAAACTAATTGTTACGAACTGAATGATGGGAAGATTTAAGTTGGTAATAAATTGTCTATGTTGATAACTCTGTCTTTCTCTCACTTTCATAAACATCTCCCATGTATTCTATTGGCATATTATGCTGTAGGGATTATGTCTCGATAACATCTGTCTGTCTGTCCAACCGTATAGAGGGCGTAAACAAGATAAAAACAATACCACTAACAAAGCAGGCTTTTAAAATTTTGGACCACTTTGGTCTTACACTTTACTACATTCCTATTTAAAATGGGGCCATTACAATCAAATTTCTGGTTGGATAACCGTAAGATTTAACTATTTTCATGATTAAAACTTAGTTGAAGTGAATATAGTCGAGTGCCTGTTTTAGCCTGTTTCTCCCTCCAACACATACTTTAAGTCTAATAGACACTTTACAAATACAACTGTATGCCTTTAGTTTTAAACTGTCTCAAACAGTTTAAAGTAGTAGGGATAGTCATGGATTCAACTCAGAGTTATATTTCTGCCACTCCTTTGTGTCATTCTAATTATTGATAGAGTACTTCCGATGGGATTAAGTGAGTCTCATCTTTTGTTCAATCTGCTACTCCACGTTTTAATCCACAGTTTTAAGTTGGAGTATTTTTGTTACTTAGAAATGCTACTCATTGAATGTGCGTTTGTCACAAATGATTGTGTGTAAACATGCTAGCTTGAAAACAAATTGACTGATTAAGTTGAAACATAGTATATAGCTTCCTCCTGTTAAGATGACGAATGGGATTGCATTTCACAAAATTTCGTAAAACAAAATGACAGTTATTGAATAACTTTACAATATTCATGCCTATATGTTGTGAACATAAGTAGAGAATATATTCAGGGGCTTACTTTGAATATAGCTTCCTGCCTATAGGACGACGGATAGGATTTAATTTCACCAATTTCAATAAGTAAAACAAAATTACCACCATTGTATAATTTTACAATAATCAGGTCTATTTGTTTTGAACACTAGCAAATTCATGGATTCACTTGAAAATATAGCCTCCTTCCATAAGGACAATGGATGGTATTGAATTTCAACAAATTCCGTAACTCCAACAACTTTACAGATTAACTTGAAATATAGCCACCTCCTCTCTTTAAGATAATGGATGGGATTGCATTACACCAAATTCCGTCAAAGAAAATGGCCACCATTGCATAATTTTACAATATTCACTCCTATGTTTTGGGAACATGATAGCCTGAGAAAGAATTCAGCAATTAACTTGGAATTTAAGTTTTTTCTATTAAAACGAAGGATGGGATTGCATTTCACCAAATTACGCAAAACAATAGGACTGCCATTGCATAATTTTGCAATATTTACACACATGTGCTGTAAACATTCGAGGACAAATTCACTGATTAACTTAAAAATTCTACTCTGGCTTTCACTCCTTTAAGATGACGAATTGGTATGGATATCACCAAATTCTGTAAAAGAAATGGATGGGATTACTGAAGACCACCACTCCAATTCAGATATTTGTTTTTTCTGTTAATGCTATAGATGTGGTTGTATTTCAGCAAATTTTACAAAAAAAACATGGCTGACATTGCATATTGCAGCAATATGGTGATAAACACCATCACTTTTACTCTTTGAAGGAAATAAATCTTCTAAAACTTAAGTAGGAAAAGGGGATTGTGAGCATATTTTTTTTCACAAATAAGCCTTTAGCGATGGACCTGGTAGCTACTCAGCTTGTTACGCTTTCAGAATGTCCCCATGGATGGGGCACAGGAGATCTGTTCTATAGCTAAGGGCAGTTTGTTTCATTTGTTTGTTTGATTGAGGTGTAACATCGTACTCAAGGTTATTTCACTTATATGACGACCGATTGTCCATTTCACCCTGTACTTTGCCTCATTATGGTGGAAAACCGAGAGGAAACCTCGTAGAAACCACCCCTGCCATTTCCACATCATGCAACTCACTCATATACCTGATGGTCGACAGATGGACTTGCTCCTGTGAACGGTAAATTGGAGTAGGATTAGTAAGCGCACACGCTACCACTTGTTTGAAGAGTAGCAATGCTGTTTTTTACTTCGCACTGGAGGAAAATTAACTTTCCAAGTTTCAACATTATGGAAACACTTCACATCTTGGTTATGCTAGTGTCAATTATTGTTGGAATACACCGCCGTTATATAAGTTAAATACCCTTAAGCACGGCGTAAAACACTAATCAATCAATGAATAAATCTCCTGTGATCAGATTGGTTAAACTGCTATCTGTTGACCCTCTAGCTAAGGGATAACAGCTTAGCATAAGTTAATCTGAATTACCACAACAGACAGAACCTTCAGTAATGGTCACTATGAACCTTAAAGGGGAAGACCTTGTTTTTGAACAACTGACACCGATATTCAAAATAAATCACGGAGGGTTGGGAGGGAGCGTCCTGTTGTTCTGTTGCTCCCAGACACATAGGGCAACATAAAGCTCCCTCCAACCACCCACCAGACATATAGGGCAACTTGAAGCAGATCTGTTTGTGAGGTACTACATCCTGTTTTTGTCTTGTCTGTTGCTCGTGACGTCGATGGTGGTTGCCTTCACCCATTTGCCTGGCACACCGTCATGTGAGTGAAATAACCTTAAGTATGACGGAACCCCAATCAAACAAACAAAATAAATTGTTTCCTGTTATGCATATATCTTTATATGTCATACAGCACGAAAACTAGACTTCCACTTAAAGACGAACGCTGGCTAGGGTTCCTTTGTGCAATTCTTCGTTGAAGCTTTAGTTGTCTTTCTCATTGTTGCCTTTACAACTTCAACACCACCATGTGAGAGAGGACACTGCTCGATCCAACATATAGACAATTTTACGAGAAAAGACTTGAAACATTAAGACTGCGTATACACAAATCGCACAAATGGAATAGTAGGACACTTGTCGTTTCATCAATCTTGGTTTTTCAGATCATTTCCACTTCTTTCACCCAACCTGGTTAAAACTAGGTCAAAATTGCCTTTGTTTATTGTGTTACCCCATATGTACATTTAACAATCCTCTACTAAAGCATTACCTGTGGTGAGTGCGCTTACTAATCCTACTTTGATGTACTGTTCACGAGATCAAGTCCATCTGTCGACCATCAGGTGAGGTGGATGAGTGAGTCATACAATGTGGCTCTGGCAATTATGGGGGTAGTTTCTACGAGGTTTCCTCTCAGTTTTCCACCATTATTAGGCAAGGAACAGAGTGAAGTGGACGATCCGTCGTCATATAAATAAAATACCCTTGAGTACGACGTTAAACCATATTCTAACAAACAAATCTACTCAAGCATTGATTTGGCCAATCACAGAACTGCTCCTATACTCGGTGTTGGTGATGATTTCTTCGCTGACACTGTATTCTGATTTCTTGTTGACAATTGAGATAGTGCCTGTGACATGCATGTTTGTTTAAAACTGGTTTGAGGTGTTATCTCAGATGTTTCAGTACATTTTTAGCCTCTATCTGGCAGACACCCATGAAAACAAATTAAAGAGGACACTGTGAAGTGTTTCAATATACATGTATAATGATCAATGTTACATAAAAATTTAAATTGGCCAAAAAATCTGAACACTAATGACACAAGTAAAGTATGAAAATTAACAATAAATGATCGACAGGTTTTCTCTTCATCCAGTATCTTTATTAACAGCTTCTTCCACATACAGCTGCATCTGAAATACAGTCAAAACAAAGCATGTTTTCTTTAAATCTGTTGAGAATTATATCAAACAATCTGTCTGCCACAACAGATGATTAAATATTATTAACAGTGGTTGAAATAAATCCCAGGTCTTTGTTACATAGAAAAGAGGCCACGAGTGTCTGTGAAAGTTACAAAAATGCAGATTTTGAGCAAATGGACAATTTGATTGAAATCCATGCATAAGTTTTTGTAAAGAGAGGATTCAATGTCCAATTACATTATGCAAATCTTAATCACCCCCCCCCCCAAAAAAAAAAAAAATAAATAAACAAACCAACAACAACCAAACAACAACAACATATGGTTATATTATTAGTAAATATTTTCATACATTGTTTGTACTTACCTTAAATATATCAGAATCCATCCCTTTCAATGGAACAAGGTTTGGTTTTTGTAACAACATCTGAGCTTCATCAACTTCAACCCAGGGGAATTTCTAAGCAATAAACATCAACCATGTCAATGAATAATAAATATTACAAGCATATTATACTTGAGATTGATACAATGGAGTTTTGCATCTATTGCTGATAATGAAGAAAATACAATAAGAGTTTTCAATATTTCTAAATTGGCCCAAGGTAACAAGCAAATATTGATAGTAAATGCCTGGTGGAATATCAACAAGGCTTTTTACAAGTAATAGTTTGTCCACATGAAAAGCTTCGTTCTTTAATATTTCTTCTCTTACATGATCAGCAACCAGATTTAGGTATGTTAGTTTCTTTGTATAAGGCATCAAAACGACCCCTTTTCTTAATTTGCAAACAATATCTGATGAAAGAAATAGATGACATGATATCCATAACATAGGTTTGTAAAAAGAAATCACACTGGCACAGGGATGTCGATAATTTAAAACCAATGAATCATCTCATGTTCTAGATAAACTCCATGACAAGCTTCTAAACAGACCCTAATCTTGAGTTGGTAATCTACAGACATCTCAAGAGAAGGCAACCACCATTTACATGGTGAATAAAATGTATGTGATAAATATGTAGCAAACAAGATATTCGGTACAGATTAAGAATAAATCAACCTGTACCCTGGTATTTCAGAGAAATAAGAATTAACAATGAAGATTTTTGCTAAAGATTTGTTTCTTTGATTGGGGTTTAATGTCGTACTCAATGGTATTTCACTTATATGATGACAAACTGCTAGAAGAATGATAGTTACAAGCTATCTGATCCAAAGTGAAGTTTCACAGGAAACAGAAGGGCTTTGAATTTGTTATTCTCTTATATTCTTTAAGGTACAAGATTTTGATATTCCTTTATAAGGAGACTAATAAACAGGGAGCTAGGTTGGTCATATTGGAACACAAAAGGAATTATTTGTTAAACCCTGGTCCCCAATAAAAACCCAATGAATACAACATTTGATTTGTTTGTTGTTTGATTGGGGTTTAACGTCGTACTCAATGGTATTTCACTTATTTGACGACGGATTGTCCACTTCACACTGTTCCTTGCCTAGTTACAGTGGAAAATCGAGAGGAAACCTCTTAAAAACCACCCCTGCGATTGCTGGAGCCACAACATGTGACTATAGAGTTTCAATCAATAAGCTTATATCTCTAAACATTTCTATTTGGTTTCTTCTTCAGAGGGAAGAATTTGTGTTTTTTTCAATTAGCATAATCTCAAAATGATGTAAAACCGAATATATATATATAGCTTCATTGTCTGAGGGTATTACATGTTATTTAATAAATGCAACAAGTACTCTGTCAGTTGAATAACTGTTCTTCCCAGAGGCCCTCAACAAACAATTTCACAAACACACATGATATTCTACAATATTTACCTATGTTGATATATACTATATTATAATATATTAAACACATATATAAAACAATTAAATATGAAGAAAACACTATATAAAGCATATATTATCCTTGTGGTGGAGAACTGATTGATTGATTGGTGTTTTACGCCGTGCTTAAGGGTATTTCACTTATATGACGGCGATGTATTCCAACATAAATTGACACTAGCACAACCAGGATGTGAAGCATTTCCATAATGTTGGAAAGTTAATTTTCCTCCAGTGCTAAGTAAAGACAGTATTGCTACTCTACAAACAAACTGCCCTTAGCCAGAGGGCTGTGGTGGAGAAGTAGATGGATCAGCAAGAGAGATAACATGAGTTTATCCTAATGGAACTCAAATGATTGTTGGATCCGAAGGGGATGTTTGGTTTCACCAACATATTGTTTCAGACGCTTCACTTCATACAAGCAATAAGGTACAACACCCTTTCTGAATCACAGTTCAAATTTTTTACCAAATAATCAACATGTTCATGGAGAAGTATTGATGGATTGGTGTTTAGCGACAAGCAGGGGCTTAGCCAGAAATCAAAAGTATGGTGTCCAAAATGGTTATTTTACTTCATTTTTTAAGTAACTGGGTGTCCAACTCTTAGCGTTTCCCTATCTCTTGCATGTTAGTTTCTTAAAACAGGGTGTCCAAATGAGGCACTTGTTCAATTAGGACGGGTAGACACCCTTCTGCCTAAGCCCTTGGCGACAAGCTTAAGTAGATTTCACGTATATTTCAACCATGTGCACTAATAAATAGCCACACTTACTAATCCATGAACTGTGAAATGCTTTATTCTGTTGGAAAACTAATCTTCCTCCAATGCTAAGTAAATACAACAGGAATATGCTCAAACATACTGCCCTTTGCCAGAGGGGTATAATATTTATACATAGATTTGACTACAAATGACATGAATTCTTTGCAATCAGCCTTTTCCACAGATGCTTTTTATGCTTCCTGTTTAGTGGCTATATATATATTTTGAATAAATGTGGCTATATATATATTTTTGAATAAATGAAGATAGAAAAATTTGCTTGCCTCCACCTGGATTTGAACCCAGAACCTTTGGGTAACAGGCCCAACTCTCTATCGACTGAGCTACAGAGGCTCACGGCAAAGTGAGTCCCAAATTCTTACCCAGTCATGAGTGAAGCATCAAATTTTCTCTCTTCATAAAGCACGGACACAGGGATGCTAAATTAGCATCTTTTTGATCTAGATATTATTTACAATTGGTTTTTGTTTGTCCGAAAGCCAGGTTCTGGCATATATACATGTATATACGAATACTATTTTTTATCTGCTGATAAAAGGCCTTGGTTGTGTCCAGAACAGGGGCACTGTGAAGGAAGTCCTGCCATTTGAGGGGTTTCAGAATGCAGTTTGTTTATGTTGACTCTATGGTCAAGGTGTTTAAAAAATCAAAAAGAAGATTTAGTCCAGAAATGGCTAATAGAAGATTTTAATTGGATTTCTTGACAAATGGGCATTCTTTTTAGTGCTGAAACGGTTAATCGAGTACCTGTGAACAGTCAAAATTTTTAAGTTTTCGAATAGTAAAATCGCTACTCAAATAACCGAAAAAATGACACG
>JAQQZZ010158539.1:0-12170 GCA_030265115.1 Mopalia vespertina | reverse complement strand
CTATTGGCAGGCTAATGTTGTACTATTGGCAGGCTAATGTTGTATTATTGGCAGGCTAATGTTGTATTATTGGCAGGCTGATGTTGTATTATTGGCAGGATAATGTTGTACTATTGGCAGGATGATGTTGTATTATTGGCAGGCTAATGTTGTACTATTGGCAGGCTAATGTTGTACTATTGGCAGGCTAATGTTGTACTATTGGCAGGTTGATGTTGACTATTGGTAGGCTAATGTTGTACTATTGGTAGGCTGATGTTGTACTATTGGCAGGCTAATGTTGTACTATTGGCAGGCTAATGTTGTACTATTGGCAGGCTAATGTTGTATTATTGGCAGGCTAATGTTGTATTATTGGCAGGGTAATGTTGTACTATTGGCAGGCTGATGTTGTATTATTGGCAGGCTGATGTTGACTATTGATAGGCTGATGTTGTACTACTGGCAGACCCGAGCTTAAATAAAGATTTGATATGAATGGCTGGATACCAACTTCTTAATTTGTAACAGAATGCAACGTGTCGATACATCTGCCTGTATCGCCATCAGTTTTCAACTTATAAACGACATAAAGAAGTGGGCTAACATAAACCATACATTTGTGGATAACTTCCTACTCTGTGATAAAAGTAAAACTTTTCGATACATATTGAATGTCGTTGATGACTTGTACTTACACCCGATGAGCCAGGCGTTTGTATCCAAACGTTGTATCCTGTACCGGATAAGAAATAGTTATCCAGAAATAATAGTTCTGTAGTCCATTTTTTTTCTAAGAGTGTATTTGTCGTAAATGTTTTTTATTTAAAATTTTGCAGGCGGCAGGAGGGAGTTTCCATTTCTCTGGTTCTATTTGAGATGCCTTTGTATTTCGTCTTACGTTAGACCTGACCTCTGTGTTTGTAATCAGTTACGTCGTGGGTGCTTTCCTTCGCCCATTGATCTTGCGCCACGTCATACCAGTGATGTATCCATAGGTACGGCGTTTAACCTCGATCAAGTAAACATGCTATCTTTAGATGCATTGTGGTACTGGTACCATTTAAACTTTATGTCTCTGTACCCCGTGACCTGTATGTACAAGCCGGAGGTTGGAGGGAGGCTTCAGTTGCCCTGGTGTTTTCTGAGCTAAAGAGGAACAGGAAGCCTATATGTTTGTGATGTCTTTGTTTTGTCTTGTGAGTGTCCTGCATTTGTCCTGTGGAGTTCATGTTTGTCGCCAGTGGTGTCGGGGATGGTTTCCTTTACCCATTGGGCTGGCACGCCGTCATGTGAGTAAAATACCCTTAAGTACGGCGTTTAACCCCAATTAAACAAACAAACCGTGTGTACAAGATGAGGAATCTGACAAATGTGTTTTTCAAGGACGATCCCATAAGCGGCTTCCTTTTCACACTGTGTTTTTTTTCCCATTGATAATTCAATATCCACAAAGCAATATGAGAGAGAAAGTCTAACAGTCACTTTTTGTTTTTGATGTAGATTGGCTGTTAGAATTAAGTGAACTGTTGACATTACTACACCATGACCTGTAGATATATAGTGAGTTAGCACTTATCGACGGATTGTTCAATAGACAAATAAGATCGATTTAATCGGCTCTAAATTTACTCTTAGCAGTTCTATTTCTGTGCTGGCAGATATATTTGGAGTTTATTGATTAATTAATTCTTTTCAAGGTATTGGGGTGTCATTATCATCTCCAGGTACGTGATACCCAAACTAATGAACTAAACGGTATACGATTGGGGTTTATTATTTGCACCATTCTGAAACTGGTGTTTAAAGTTGCACTATTTTAACAAGCTACTCCTCTCTCAATGATGTATTAGTGGTTAGTGTGTCTGCCAACTAATCCTACTTCGATGTACCGTCCACGGGTTCGAGGCCGTCCGTCGACGATCTGGCCCTATATGAGGGAGTCACACGACGTGGCTCTGGTAATCGCAGGGGTGGTTTGTACGAGGGTTCCTCTCGGTTTCCCATCGTATTTAAGCAAAAAAAAAAAACAGCGTATAACGTTCAATCCGTGGCCATATAAGTGAAATACCTTTAAGTACGATGTCAAACTCTAATAAAACAAATTACCGCAATGATGTCCGAATGGTTATAAAATTAGCCAGTTTATACAACAATAAAACTTTTGGATTTCTTTTTCTCAAAATGTCATCTTTGTACATAGGCAAGGTATGGCTTTAAGATCTCGATAAGTAGATCCTCAAAAACTTATACTTAATCCAGATAAGTTGATATTGTTAATACAAAATTACAAGAAATGCGACTTTGTACATTTTGTCTGTATGTTGTAACAAGCTTTCGAAGAGTCACTTACTTCATCACCAGGTTTTTGGCATTTGCAAAGAGGGTAGTAACATTTTCTTTATATAGGTTCTTGACAACGATACATACAATGAGAGGTATAGATTAAGTTTCATAAAATCACTACATAATCGAGTTTATTTGATACCAATTGAAAAGTATTACAGCAAAACACATGTTAAGTAAAATCGTTTACTCAAAAGTTCAAAACTGTATAGGCCTATTGCTATAAATGACGTGCTTCAAGCTGATACCAGATTGTATAACGTACGTGTTTCTTTAAAATATTTGTCTCAATTTGGCGATCACGCCGCACCGTGAGACTCAAGAAGAGCCTGTATCTCCCCCGGGTGAGATTAAATGATAGTGGGGATATCCTCACAATGGAACAGACTACCCTTCTATGTGTGATGTTTGGACCACATGTTCACCGACGTTCTACACGTCGAAGACACAACGCCGGTTACTAGATGCGAACATGTATCTTATAGAC
This sequence comes from Mopalia vespertina, assembly GCA_030265115.1. NCBI lineage: Eukaryota > Metazoa > Mollusca > Polyplacophora > Chitonida > Mopaliidae > Mopalia > Mopalia vespertina. The sequence goes on along the minus strand of JAQQZZ010158539.1, from coordinate 9,358 downwards.
TTATATTATACAGTCAATAGAGATACGACGTCCAGCCGTACGAAACCTTTAGAAATAAGGTCTGCCTCTGCATAAAGCATACTATTGAATCTGCACGGCCTCTTACATCACCAGAAAACATTCAGTCCTGTTAGCTGAACACTCAGTGAGGGAAGGTTCCCTACTGAAAGAAACCCAGGCATGTCCCACCAAATCCCATTCTCAAATCAAAAATGAGTAGGGTATACTCCTGATAAATGATTGATTTTGACGTGAAACTGGGCGCTTTATGGTGCGATTTATTAAACACACAAGTGTTCAAAGGAGAGGTCGAAATGGTTTAATCAAGGTAAAGCCATACAATTTTTATATATTGGAAGATAAAGTGCAGAATCATGGCAGCGTTCGCTGTCCAATCGAGTCCATTCGAACGCGATGTATAGTGTCAAGGGTGCTTTTAGATAGAGCTATGTTAGATGTTTAAAAAATAATAATAAATTAAAAAAAACAAAAAACTGTTCTAGCCACAGCGTAACTGAAATAACACTGAATGTGGCGTGAAACAATAATCAATCGATCAAACAATCAATCAATCAATCCAATCGAACGTTTATGTCGATCATTATTTAAAAGGGATTATCCTATCATTCCATTGCACTAACTATATTAAGAATTAAATTGTGAATTATTTCCGATGCGTCGTATCGTCACTCCTAATTGTACTTACATGTAGTACAGCTATATGTTAATAATGTTATGTACACAGTTATACATTTTAATATCAATGCAGTGTATCTCAATTATTGTAGCAAGAGGTATGGATGCCTACGCTAAATAAACAATGTAATTGAATTGAACTAGATATGTTATTTAGGATTCATACGTGGGTTGTATTATATAATAAATTAAACCTATTTTCCCCTTCTTGTTTTTTTGTGTGTTTTTTTTTTGATAGAACACAGCGTTTTGCACGTATGCCTTTAATCGTCACAGGCTTTTTTTATGAAAGAATGTAAATAATTTGAATTGACAGTTTTTTTATACACAATATTGGCTAATTTTAGATCCAAAATAAAACCTTTAATATGTTGACATATTTTGAGTTTTTGACAACCTTTTAAGCTCAAATTGTTTCTCTTTATGGTGCCAAATGTGTTATTGGTCGGAATTATCTTAGATTTTAAAATAAATGTGTACACAAATTACCAGCTATCGGTACACTGGGACTATAGAATTGGACATGGTGTCTTGTTATTGTGACTGGATATAGTATCGGACCAGGTGTCGGTATACTGAGACTGAATATTGTATAACGGTGTACCTTGGAGACTATGACAGAATAGAGCATCCGCCCGGGTGTCGATATATTTAGATTGAGAGGATTATAAGGCTGCATGGGTGTCACATCGATCGAGATACTTCATAAATTCACTGAAGCGTCAGACGAATGAAATGGCCTTTAGCATCAAGTATGCCAAAACGTGGTGTTCACTCACATTAAAATTATAATAAAACTGGCGAAAACTTTAATCAACTAACAATAATAAAGTTTGATCGCTTAGGATCAAAGTGCAATATTCGAAACATTCATGTCCAGTCACCTACAAAACTCTCCATAAAATATCCTTATATTTAAAACAAAAACAACGGGCGAATGATTAATTCTCTAGATAAACAAATACCTCTAGCGGAAACCATGCGTTCATAGTCGTCTAAATATTGAGATAAAAAAAACATGTCATATTGAATTCTTTTTCATTTTTTAAAGCCCAACTATTTTTTTGTTATCATACTTAAACATTAGAAATGGAGTCTGAAAATGATATGTTAAAGTGAGGTCTCAAATTGAGTTTATTCTCCAGCTTAACTACCCATTTAGGGTAGTTAAACTGGACTTCTATGAACTCCTAAGAAACTTATACATAATATCTAGAATTAAATATATATTCATGGCTTACCTTGCAGGTAGATAAAACCGAGGTATATATCGTTTCCCGAATCCTTTACTTGCTCTGTTATATGCTTTGCTTCGGTATCCTGTCCCGTCCCTGGTAGCTGGCATAGGTATGGGCCCGGTTGTCCGTTTGCCCCAATAAGGCATTGCTTCACAGTATATGGTCATATGTAAAATTGTTAGCAAAAGAGTCATTTTTAAAACAAAGGTCTGATGCGCCATCTTTGTATTGTACAATAGAAGCGACGAAACCCTGAGATGGCTTTCGCGAGACGCTAAACGTTTAAATACCGCGGAAACTCTATCGCGATTTTCAGATGCGCCTTAAAGTTGATAGCCTGAAGGCTGTGTTTGGACATAAAGTAGCTCCCACACACTTTTCTAGTAAACTGTAGCCGAGAGCTGTCTGTCTATATACTTATAGTGTAGTAACTCAATTCAAACGCACTCGCGAAAACTTTTTCAGGCATTTATGATGAAGCCTACAAATTGCCGAACCCTATGTTGGAATGACAGTGAAGCTCCCACACACGTGTCTTGTAAACCAAGCCTACAAGTTTAACGTTTTCTTTATATGTTTTGTCTCTAAATTGGTAGATTCGTCAGCACACATTTTCTGGAGCCACACAAATCCTTGAGATACAGTCAACCGAATCGTGTAGGCTGCTTAAAAACCAAGTTTATGCACAAGACTCGAGCTTTGTAATAATCTATAACATAAGTCTTTTAATCCTGTATTCACTGCTTGCGAGTCAGTGCCAGACTTTGGTGATTGTCTTTTCGATGCTCGGACTAGTAACAACCCGGGCAAGTTTTCTGAACTTGTTTTGAGACCGTGTCATCCAAAAACAAAGAAGATACCACTATCCTTTAGTGAGTTTGTCCGTACGTATAACGTACGAATTTCACCTATGACCAATATACACTTAATATCTAAGACTCAACATCTGGATGAATCAGTGATACGGCTAATTGGGACGGGGATGCATAAAGCGTTTCCATAACGATTGATACAGGTGCGCGGAAAACTGAAGTAGCAGAGTTACCCACGCTTCGATTCGCAAAAAAACCCTCGGGACCCGGTAACTACAGATTGAAGATATCTGCTCCGCCTGGCCGTGTTTATCCTACAGCCTTGAGCCGCGTTGTTCAATCAAAACTCATCAACTACTTAGGTTATTGACTAGCTTATTCCCAGCGGGACACGCCTTAATTTGCTCAAGCCACTTGGACTATACCAGATATGGAAATGAACCTCGCGTAACTTGGCTAGCAAATGATATAAGACCTTCTTTTAAACGATTCTCTATTGTTATGTCTGATCGTTGATCTGGAATACGGACATTGTTCCCTATGCATGTTATATGGGTACAGTTATCTCCTAGTTTGATTTGTAGGCGATGAAATTTGAGGATAAAACACGGGTTTTTGACTTGATCGTTTGCTCGGGTTGTTGCGCTTTACTTGAATAGGCACGTTTGTTAAACATTCAACTTTTATCAACAAATTTCAATCCTAATAATTTTACGCAGTATTAAAAAATGTTCATTACTCATTACAAAAAAAAATTAATTTGTTACCCTTGGGGGAATTCTCACGGTGCTATTTATGCTTTAGGTTTAGTTATGTCCCATCACAAATAGTAATATTTTGGGGCCTCCGTGGCGGAGTGGTCTAGCGTCTACGCTCTAGAGAGTGTATGCTTCTGGCCCACATACCCCCCTCACCTCTGGGGTCGCGGGTTCGATTCCTCGGACCGTATGTGGGTTGGTATGCCAGCAACCAGTGGAAGGTCGTGGGACCCTGGACTAATATATCCTGGTGACGACAAAATGAAGTGTTGAAACGTCGAACAAACATAAAGTTTTCTGTGTTTGGAATTACATTACTTGTTTATTGAACTAGACTAGCAGTGGAACAACAGGGTTTTTTTTACGTCGCGTCACTTGGGTCTAAATCACACTGGGCTCTACACGACACGTTTCATTCCTATACTTGACACTGGTTGAATCATTCAGACAATGACGTCACAATCGTAACGTGTAACGTCATAATGTTACGTTACACGAAAGACATATCGTGTCTGTGTCTAAAACATTGATTATTATTATACGTTTTGTCAAATTGTTGCGTTTTGATTGGTCGAAAACAAGTCACGTGGCATTAAACAAAACATGGCGCTGAATGCCTTCTGTCGACATCGTGCAATAATAATAATAATGTTTCACATTGGAGCGTGACAGTAAGAATTATTCTTCTGCCCGTCAAATTTAGAGACCTTGAAGGGGAATAAACTAAAAATATAAATGAGCCTGAATATATCGTCAGAAATCAACAGTTTTGACGAACGGTAGTTAATGTGTGTTGGTTCACAACAATCGCCACCAAACAATATATCTGTTAAAATATCGTGAAATTATTTTGGTGAATACTTATTGAATGATAGTCATTGTTCCAGAGAGAGAGAGAGAGAGAGAAAGAGAAAATGCAGTTATGGCATGAACAGTTCACCATACATGAGTTGCCAAGTCCGTCATCAAACCCGCTATAACGCGATTATGAACACTATATATACACTCCTAACGCGATTTATTACGTTATGTTCATTTCTTTGTGACGCAACGTCATCTAACTGGCTGTTAGGCTAACGGAGCTTTGAGCAACCGACCTTAAAACTATACACCTTTGTCGCGACTACTATATACGTCATTAGGTAACACACCAAACGTCGAAAAAGCAGAAATCCGTGAGGAAAAGATAATTTTAGTCTTCTGTAAAACTGTTGACTTTAACCCAGAGTTTATGTGAAGAGCCTTACGTCTTGGGAAAAAAACGTACCAAGGGAGATAATTAAAACACACATTTAAAACATGGCGGTCATCAGGTGCTGATGTATTTAACCATGAAGTTATGCGGGGGATTTGTAAATCTTCTTAACGCTTTGCAACTATTTAAAGTCTGATATTAATTCCATTGGGTGTGTTCTTCCTACTTTTCTCCCTAAAAGCTATCTTTTTTTTCTTTTTGTCTCACTGTTGACGTCATTGCCAACGGACAATTCGGTGATACTGATTCGATTGACTAAGTGATAAGGCTAGACAAACTGTCCAATCAGAATGTTGTATGTTGTTTACCTTCCACTTATAGCTTTCGGACGGAATTACTATTGCTTCATGTTTTCCTATCTGTTAAACTTAGAAGCACTTGATGTTAATTGCGTGACGATGAGCCATTTGCAAGGTCCACCCACTTCCAATCGCAATCGACTGTGAGTTGTATTGAATCGACAGTACCAATTATTCCACTCCACATTGACGTAAATGTACAGCTGCTAAAAACGTATATATGTGCTAAGTGTGTCAAAATAATACAAACTTGAAGCTGATTTGAGTAAAATTGGATATGCTAGTAACTTTTAAAACAATAACCTGTGATTTAGAGCTGTACGATCGGTTATCTAGTCCCGGCGTATTTATGCAGTTGTAATTTACCCAATGGCGACAGCACATTTTACGGATATCTGTCGAAAATCACCACATGACACATTCGTCAAATCTTATTCTCGCGAGAGTCTATAGTGGACGAGACTAAGACAACTCTCGTACGCCAACCCAGGCCATCGCGCATTAATTTTCAGCCAATATTCGAGGCGATGATTGCCACAGATCAGCAAATAAAAGAAGTGCACAACAAGATGACACGGGTGTATCATAGAGTCAATGTCTCGACGTAGGAAGTAGAATTGACTATATTTTAGAATCACCTTTTGTCATGATCAAGTCTGTAACATACATATCGGGGAATATTTTAATGAGAACATTCTATAGTTACAGAACCACAATCAACCAATGAAAAGAAACTCCGAAAAGATAAATTTGGACGTTCTCAACATTTCGGATTTAATTAAGTCGTCACCAGAAGGTAATGTGATGTGCAGAGCAAAACACAAATATATATGCATGTGAGATATCAGAAACACTTAACATCTGTGATGTCATATCAGCTCATGTATAAACATTAAAACAACCATGATGTAAGTGTCTCTGGGTTATCACATGGATATTTATATGCTATTTCCTTTACTTCGGGCCCGCGGTCGTAGCTTTAGTGGTTTTCATGTATGTTTACTTATCCTACTTCGATGTACCACCCACAGGTTCAAGTCCGACACTCGAACATCATGTATACCCGCTTAGAAATAATGGTTCTTTGAGGGTTCCTTAGAATATATGGAACTGTCTATTTGGAACCATTACGACAAAACGGTTCTTTGATATAATAAAAAAAGGGAGAAATACTTGGAGCAGATGCTGTGAAGGTTCCATACAGAACCATAAAGGGTTCCACAAGAGCCATGACTGAAGAACCTGAAAGGGTTCCATTAGACTCCATTAGAGTCATACGATGTGGCTTCGGCAATCGCGGGGGGGGGGATTTTACGAGGTTACCTCCCGGTTTTGCGCCGTTGTAAAGCATGCAAGGAACAGTGTGAAGTGGTCAACCCATCAACATATAAGTGAAATACCCTTGATCATGACGTTGAACCCCAATCACGCCAACAATTTTTTACATATTACATTACCTCCTGGTGATGACTTAATTAAAGTCGAAATATTGAGAACGTCAAATGCATCTTTTCCGAGTGTTTACCGCTTTATTAGGTCAAACTGTTCAGTGGATCACCGAGTTTAAAAAAACATCATTGTCACAAATGTCACCCATTGAAAATCCAACAGAATAGTGTCCGCAGACAGATCATTGGGTGTTGTTCCCATGTGAGATATGGAAACCGTTGATTTGTAGCTAAACCAACGAAATTGATTCTCAGTGATTTGAAAATTAAGCACTTCCTCACTGTTTACATATTGATTTTTGAAAGTAGTCAAATTAGTTCTTTGATCGATTTGTGATTGTTTGTTTGATTGGGGTTTAACGTCGTAATCAAAGGTATTTCGCATATATGACGACGGAGTGTACCCTTCACGCTGTTCCTTGCCTAATTACAATGGAAAACCGGAAAGAAAGGTCGTAAAAACCACCCCCGCGATTGCCGGAGCCACCTCGTGTAACTCACTCATATACCTGACGGTCGACAGACGGACTAGATCATGTGAACGGTACATCGAAGTAGGATTAGTTAGCGCACACGCTAACCACTAAGCCAGGGCTGCGAGTCCGGCTTAAAACCAAAGACTGACAAAGTGTATAAAAATTGAATGTTTCATACACATTTTCTCTCATTGAACTCTCCAAAATGACTTAATAGATAGTAGAGCTACTTTTGCGCTCAAATGCTTAATAATAATGGTCAATTACATACATTATAGGGCCTATATAATTTGAGAATATATTCACTCCACAGCGTAGCTGAAATACCGCTCAAAGTGTCGTAAAGCACTAATGAATCAATCAATCAATTGATTAGTAGCTTAAGAATATTGGTTATTAACCTATTATCTCTGATAAATGTATAAATAAATATGGATACTCTAGTATAACAATTTACAATAGTCATTCTCACTATAGCTTCATTTTCAATAGCGAACACATTTGGCTTTAGTATACATGCTGACAGAGACTGTTTTAAGGCTTTAGTTAATCACTTAATCTATTACCAGGAATATGTATAACACATGGAAGTTGAAAACCGTAAATAGACGTAATTGTCCACAGGCAGTTAAATACAAGGGCTTACGTATGGACTCCCATTGTCAAGCTCAGGTAAGTATATGAGGACGTGATAAGAGGAAAGCGCGGAGGAGGTTTTTACGAGGTTTCGTCTCGTTCTTTTACCGTATTTCTAGTGAAAAAGAGTGAGAAATGGCCAGTTCGTCGGCAAAAAAGAGAAAAAGGCTACCCTAAAGTACGACGATAAACCCCAATCAATCAACCATGGAGCTATAAAGAGATTTATATAGCTATTATAGCTCCATGAATCAACCAAGGAACAAACAATACAAAATCAGAGGCAAACGAATCAAAGCAATGTGTATTAGACAAACAGACTACTGTGTTAAACAATGAAGAAAGCAATGAACAAGATCACGTGTGAGACGTAACGTAATAGGAGTATCAGGGCCTGATTCCACTAAAAGCAGTTTTTTGGCTTACATCAAAATGTTTGAGGGCTCTCTAATTTATCAATTTTTAATTTGCACTTTTAATATTTGGGCATTACTATAATAATGTACGTAAGTAATAATTAAATGTATAACTTTAAGCCTTTTTTGAGACAGGTGGCGAAAATCTCAAATTTCAAGTTTTGATTTAAGTCTGAAAACGCTTTGTGTAATTTGTCACAGGATTGACGTTAGATGCGAATACTTATCTAGTTGAGTTGTATGCAGTCAGAAGATAACGTTTATAGGTTTAGGTTGAAGAATAGGTGAGGTTGTGAATAGGGGTAATTTCAATATTAGATTTAGGGTTAGGTAAGAAAGTTAAATTCCTTTTGGCCCTCTGGCTTAGAGCAGTTTGTTTGAAGAGTATCAATGCTGTCTTTTCTTAGCACTGGAGGAAAATGAACTTTCCAGCAGGATCAAAACACATCATATTTTATGGTTGTACTAGTGTCAGTTATTGTTGGAAAAGAATGGGTTAGGTTGTGAAAAGTTGTAATTTCACTATTAGATTTAGGGTTAGGAGAGAAAGTTAAATTCCCTTCGGCCCTCTGGCTTAGAGCAGTTTGTTTGAAGAGTAGCAATGCTGTCTTTTCTTAGCACTGGAGGAAAATAACTTTCAAGCAGGATCAAAACACGTTACATTGTATGGTTGTGCTAGTGTCAATTATTGTTGGAATACACCGCCGTCATATAAGTGAAATGCCCTTAAACACGGCGTTAAATACCAATCAAACAATCAATTAAATGCCTGTAGTCCTGATGCTCAGAGCTAAGGGGTGACGTGAAGCCGATCTGTTTGTGAAGTCTTTATACTGCGTCCAGTGATTGTCCTGTATTTGTCCCGTCTTGCCTTTGTAACCAGTGGCGTCGAGGGTGGTTTCCTTCGCCCGTCTTGCTGGCACACCGTCATGCGAGTAAAATAACCGTAAGCACAGTGTTAAATCCCAATCAAAGAAAAAAGAAACTTAAATTAGGGTTATAAACTTTCATTATGTTATATATCACATCTCATGGATGCCGAGCAAAGCATGAAATTTGCGAGAGGAAATTAAAAAGCGTGTTTGTAAACGAAATATTTAGGAAGTGTTAACATTATAGTAAGTTAAATGAGCGTAGACAATTCTGTAAAGAGAACAACACTATATACAATTCAGCTACACACATCCGGTGGATGGAATGGAGCTTCCCGTTGCCCTCGGAGTCATATTTATAGGGGCAACATGAGCCTGGATTCTTTTAGAGGCATATAGAAGTCGGAAGTACATATAAGATGGAAAACATTGGTATGGATAACAACTTCTTA
>JAQQZZ010158528.1:0-12170 GCA_030265115.1 Mopalia vespertina | reverse complement strand
GGTAGTTATATCATCAAGTCATGGCTGTCTCCCTATTGCATGCACTGGTGGATGCTTTCACATAAAACCGAAAGTGATTTCTGGCTAAGCCCCTGCTCCAGAAAAGGCATGTTGTGCTGAACTGATAGCCCAAAAAGGGATCTATTATCAGTTATAACACGTTTCCTACCGTGCCAATTCCAATGCTTCATAATTGTAGTGTTAGTTGACGAGTTCTAGAATGCGAATGTAACAGCATTTTATTCTATTCATGTTTTAACAAATTAATATCCTAAATCACAGAACATTTCACCCATAAACTTAACACTTTTTAAGATATTCAAAGACCAAGAAATTGTGTCTGGGAGGCAGTTGACATATTTTTCATTCACAAATTATAAGGATTTCCAAGAAAAATATTTGTTTTGTTTAGCTAGTATTTATTATACTTTCAAAAGTATCAAAATAGTTATGTGATTTTTTTTTAAATTTTAAAAATTTTATGTGATTTAGAGTTAGTCATATTTGTTATAGAGCTGAAACGGAGTACTCTGTCTTATATAGCCATAACTCAACAGCTACATGTGTTTGCAATAGCATGCAACTCTAGTTAGGTGTACTGAAGGCCAATCGTATTCTCGCGAGAGTTTCTATAGTGAACCAGACTAAGACAACTCTCCTACGCTATGCCAGGCTATTATGCATTAATTTCTGCCAATATTTGAGGCGACGTATGCCACAGATCAGTAAATAAAAGAAGATCAAAACAAGATGGACGTGGTGTATCTTAGAGTCAATGCCTCGACATAGGAAGTATAATCGATTATATTTTAGAATGCCGTTAGGCTTTTAAATACATAAATGAAGCTAAAGGGAGACAATCAGCTGAAATAACTCATATAAGAGTTATTCCCCTTGTCTGCCTTGAAGCATTAACATTGTAGGGAAAGCACTAATTTTTTACCTAAACTAATTATTTTTATTGCATATTTACAAAGACAACTATCTGTATTGCACTTGTAATCAAATAAGCACAGCCATTAATCAATTAATTTAAAAAGCGGAACTGACATCATTGTTAGAAAACACGGTAGTTATATCATCAAGTCATGGCTGTCTCCCTATTGCATGCACTGGTGGATGCTTTCACATAAAACCGAAAGTGAGGGTTCCGTCATAAAGCAACAACAAACAACCGCTTGTACATATCAACCAGGTACTAAAAACTGGATTTTTTAAAACCACATGTCAACTGAAAACATGGTAAACATATGTGTTACTCAAAGAGCTATTTAGATATGTACATACAAGAGATTAACTTTGCGCTTTGATGACCAAGCTTGTGTATAGCCGTGTTGTTACAGATGCCAACCAATGCATCCATAAGCAAACGGACACACTGGTGACCGACTGTGTTTTCAAACAATGATGTCAGTCCAGGCTGTTAAATTAACTAATTAACGCTATGCTTACTCCAATACAAGTGCAATACAGATGTTTGTCTTTGAAAATATGTAATAAAAATAATAAGTTTAGGTCGACAATCAGTGGTCTTTCCCTTTAATAACAAATGATGTTCTCATTAATGTAACTCACTGAAAAGGATCACCTTTTAAGTCACATTGAGCAACAGATCTAAATGTATAGAGATAATCATGGCACATTTTGTTGTTAATGCCAGGCAATTTTGGCGTCAACCTAAAGTAAAGCGGTATCTATTAACTGGTCTTTCTATTTTCCTTTTGCCCTTGTATTTGATAACAAAAACAAGGTGACAAAACTTGACATCTGAAGTTGCAAAATCAGAAAACAAGAGTATAAATTAGGACATAACGATAACAAAGTGACGTCCCTTTGCAAAATGACATTGCCACTTATTACAACAACAGAGTGACGTTTCTTCATGAAATAACTTTATCGTTTAATCACTGTAAGGAAGGGAGTGCCAAACCACACTTTATAGAAAACAGACCTGTGCTGTAATTTCTTTTGTCACAACCTTAAAATCTGTCCTGTTAAATTTTGTGAATTAACCTAACACTTGCATTTGCTGCTGCTTTTTTTAATACATAAATTGTGCATTTATGAAAAATAAAGCAAATTTGCTTTATTACAAAACTTCACTGATGATCAGATTGACAAAATTTGTCTTAATCTGTAGCAAAATGCAAATTTAGACAAACACTGCAAATAATTTGGGAAACCTATAAATAAGTCCTCCTAAAAGAAATTTGCATAACCATGGAAAGACCCTGTTCTGGCTGTTCTCCCTAAAAGCAAAGGCCTGGAAACAAGGCTCACAGTGGTTAGCATGATGGAGCAGACTGCACAGAATGGCAGGGGATGACCGCCAAAAGTCCATGAATGTAAGAACACTACATTCACTTCACTTGAAGACATTCTAATCACATATTTCATTATGCTATGTCATTTCAAGACATTCTAATCAGGTATCGTGTAGTTGACAAACTTGTGCATGTTATATAGAGACATGGATTTGGATAGCTGGATGCACCATTATGTCTAAGTCTGTGTTGGAGCTGAGGAGAAACAAGCTAAAACAGTCACTATATATATAAAACAGTCACAGACATTTCATTGGAATGGCCCCATTTTAAATCGGAACTTAGTTTGGTGTAAGACCAATGTGTTTCTAAAATTTGAAAACCCTCCATTAAGCGGTATGGTTTTTACCGTGTTCACATCATCTATAATACTTTTATTATTTTTATGGATCATTATGTTGCCATGGAAACCAGAAATTGATTGGAATGGCCCCATTCTAAATAGGAATGTAGTTTAGTGCAAGAACAAAGTGTATCCAAAATAGGAAAACCCTGTGTTCAGTAGTATTGTTTTTATCTAGTTCACACCCTATTTACAGATGGATGGACAAACAGAAAATTTGATTGGAATGACCCCCATTTTAAATAAGAATGTAGTTTAGTGTAATACAAATGTGTTTCCAAAATCTGAAAACCCTGCGTTAAGCAGTTTGGTTTTTAATATGTTCATTTCCTCTGTAATAATATTATTATTATTATGTAACCTTATGTTGCCACAGAAACTAGAAATTTTATTAGAATGGACCCATTATAAATTAATAGGAATGTAGTTTAGTGTTAGACCAATGGGTTTCCAAAATTTGAAAAATTTGTGTTAAGTGGTAGTTTTTATCTTGTTCACGCCCTCCATACCGACGGATGGACAAAAGGATGTTGTGATGACATAATCCCTCCGGCATAATATGTCATTTGGATTAAAACCATAGAGTAATTCCCCATGTTACTGTCGAGATATTTCACAAGATTTGGTGCAGCTGCTGACCACACGTTGGTATTGTCAAAAATCTATAGATCAATACTGTTTACACCTTCATGGAATATTTAGTCCCAAAATCTTTTTACAATCACTTTTTTTGTTGACTAAGTTTATAAAGTACTCATGTTGTGTTTTGTTTCAAGCCTAGCAAGACAAATTCCCATACACTGGTTTAGTATTATAACACTGAAAGATTCGGTATTTTTTGACACTTCAAAATCGTATTTTAAAGGATGTTGTGAATTCGTATCACCAATGACAATACAGAAAGATATGGAAGGTGCATAGGTCTGCATTTTGTTTAAACTCTGACCCAACTGTCGACAGTCACTTGTTGCCCATTTTACAAAATGACTAAAACCTAGCAAATTTAAAAAAAAAATAGTTCAATATTCACTCATGATTTACAATTTGTTTCATTAAAAAAAGTTGCAGTACTTGTAAAGAAATTGGGATTCGAATATGTTACTTTTATTAACACTGACAACTCAGCTAATCACAAGTGACTTCACCAGGGGAGTTTACAACTTAACTGGTATCTATAGAAACATCACAGACATTTTGTCATAATCCAGATTTTGTGCCTAGCTGTTTAGTGTTTTTTCGCATCGTTCATAGTTATATATACAGAATGCTCAAGGCTTGTGTCCCTGGCGGGTGTTGCAGAACATCTGATGAAGGTTATCCACCACAGGCTGTTCTGAATGGGGTTTCCCCTTGCCTATGTCACAGCTGGAATGACTTGTATGAAAAGTCGCAAGTTTGTAAGTAAATAAAACATATTGTACGAATCGGAAAAATATGTTATTTTTTCAACAGATAGGTAATAGTATTTTGTTCGCAATTTACTCATTTCAAATCCGATTTAAAACCGATTTGGGACTACCAGACCTGCCTAGCCTACAATAAGCTATGCGTAAAAAATTAGTATCTTTAGGAGTATTTTCTTACCATTTTGTGTATTTTTGTTGTACAGCATAGCCCAGAATATTAATTTCTGTGTATATTTTGATTGCCTATTTTACATAAATTATGTGTACAAAATACTCCAGATTACACCAGGTAGGCAGGTCTGGACACACGACTATCTTTAAAGACTTTTACAAGCATTTTTAAAATGAATTTTCAATTTTATGTAAACAGAATTTCTTAACTATCATATTTTGTTGGAATATCATATTTATTTTCAGGTAGAATCACATTTTTGTAAGGACGTGTTTTATGAAACAAAAAAGTGAGGTTATATTTTTTTTAACATTTCTCCCATTTTTATTTATGGGAGTAGGCTACTTTCAATGGGCACTGTATCAACATATTTGTGCTCATGTACGCTATTATTCAAGCATTCTAGGTCAGCCATTATCTCCATTAACGACTCTAGCATGGGTCGGTTTTCGTCGAAAAAACATGATAAAGCAGAAGTTTTCGAACGGAAAAAAACTGTCACGAAACGGCTGTTCTGAATAGAGTCTGTTGGGCAAATCTTACCTTCTTCCATTGTCTATCTACGGTATAATCCAATACATTAAATGCAGAAGCGGTGATATTGACAAATTCTATTTTTAAAAAGTGACTGCAAGCAGTTTGGCGCTCAAGCAAAAAATGTACGAGGCAAACCATAACACCATAATGATGGCATAAATTCGCATAATAAATGCTGAAATATTTAATCAAAACAAAGTTATCGTTTTTTGGAATTACACTGGTTGTTTATTATGTTAAAGTATTGGTTTTTGATATTTTTGCATGCTCGCCTCCTACATTTAAACGGCAAACTGAAACACGTTGCGTGACGGGGAAACACAATGAATTGGGGAAACCCCTCGACCATATTTGAAAACATGGCGAACTAGACGTGTTTTATTGGCCAAGCTTTCAGTAATTTGCGGATAACACACACTAAAAAAGATGGATGAACAGAAGGTAAGAATTACTATACATTGGCTATTTGGGCTAGTCGGATTTCATTTCTTAAAGCTGTTTCTGTGAGAGAGAAAAAAGCATTTCGCGGATAATGACTCGCCGAAAAACGAGAATCTGAAAGGCAAAGGGAATCCGGCTGTAATATCAGTATAGCATGTGCTATATAATGACGGTACCTGGATCTAAAACATTCCAAAAATATATAATATGCCATACTTCTTTATTGAAAATGAAAAAACTAAAGGACTACCTAATCCATTGTAGAAAGTTAATAATACTACTTTGAGCAAATGTCCCCTGTCAAAGTGTTAATCTGGTAAAGCATTGCTACAATTATTTATTCCCAGTCCATATTGGATGTAAAAAAGCTTTTTTTGTACTGAAGTGAAATATATGGTGTTGTTGTTGTAAGGTTTGAAAGTGACAGTTCCTAATGAATAACTTAGCATACAATTTTCAGCTTTATTGTACATTTTACTGACCTCCTACGAACAGCGGTCATTTCTTGAATTATATTTAAAAGTAGTTTAGCTACAGCAGATGATATCCTCTCCAGAAATCGTACATTGTCTTGAAACTTCAAACTCACCAGACGTTGTTTGTCCCATCTTCAGCGGAGAAAGTCATCCATGATTTTTGGTTGTCAAAGAGTGACGTCACATTGAACCCTATTCCTACGTTCCTTTCACACGCACCTGTTAACGAATCGGTGAAAACGAGAGCGAGTGTTATGGATATCGAGACTAGGGTTCAGTTGTTAGCGTCCCTGACAACAGAGTTGAATATAGAGACTGAATTTTAATATTTCACTGCGATTTTCGCTATATTGGGATTAAAAATTAAAGAAAATACGTTTAATATTCACTTTCTTAAAGATACAAAACTTATTTTATTACGTAATGAAAAAAGAACATCAAGTTTAAAATGTAAAGCATATCAGAAAGCTTAAACTTTCCACTTGTTTGCATCTTTTCTTGATTACATAGTTTGTAACCGGTCATTGCAAAGATCAATCACTAGGTTGGTTAGTTTTAGGGTTGGCTAATGTTCAGGGACTCAAACGATAGTTTTTTTAGTTATTCTCGGACTGGTAAAAATTGTTTTCGCCGCCAGACATTATCAAAAACAAAACGTCAGGGCCAGGTTAGGTTTGGAGTTTTTAGTTATTACAAATTTTACATCGTTTTGTAAAGAGATAGGGTATCAATACTCCCTTCGTATATTCCTACGGACATACGTAGGAATATACCAAAGGAGTACCGATACCTTAACTAAGCTAGTAATGAAATGGATCAATTATACTCTATATATAAATAAAAATCAGTTTAAAAATGGACATAAATTTGTAAATTGAGAAAACATTTAACCCAATGTTCTTGTTCTTGATAGCAGACAATATAAACGGCAACAAAAAGAGATAGCAGGCATACAAACGATAACTAGAAAATGGAGAAGGAGAGACAGACGTTATTTATGCCTAGCGACAAGGGTAAACAAAATTTAAAAAAAAAAAAAAGTCGTTTAAGAAAGTTGTTTAAATTAAAAAAAAGTTTAATCAAATGTTAGAAGATAAGACCTATAAAAGGAAGGCCAATCCTTTCTAATTTTGTTGAGAGGTTTTCGGACACGAGTCTAATCAAAACTCTCAAAAGTAGTTGTTAATAATTAGAAATACCAAAAAAAAATCGGTACGCAAAGATAGAACATAAATCAAACTCAGTTAATGCATTTGCAGATATTTTATCCGAAGTTAAAAAAAAATGCAGCCTATGTAGGCTAGTGGTAGAATTCCACATGGTGACAAGGGTACTGGGGTCCCCTATTTCACAAAGTATTTACTTTTTTAGTGAAATTATATATTTATCCCTTACTTTAAAACAGAGACCCTGGTTATTTCAGGATTAATATTTTAATGGCACTAGGTAAATAGCCAATAATAAATAAATAGCAGAGGCTAAATACAATTTTGAAAAATCAGTACTAAATTTTCACTCTTGTCAAAATTTACTTGAACTTCGTGAAACGGGCCCAGAATATAAAAATAATACGTTAAGAAAGATAGAAAAAAACAAATTATGCAAACGAAATGGAAGATCTCTTTCGGAAGATTTGGTTGGCCCTTAAAAGGGCCGTTGGAAGTAAATTAAAAGTTGCAGACTTTTAACGCTTTGCCTTCTTTCCTTTTTTGGCGGCTGGCTTGCGGCGGGCTGCTGCCTTCTTCTTGGGGGAGCGCTTAGCCTTCTTGGCGGGAGATTTGCGGGCCTTCTTAGATTTCTTGGCCGCCTTCTTTGGCTTCTTCTTACTTGCGCTCTTCTTGGCGGCTTTCTTTGGTGAACGCCTCTTCTTGGGTGACTTTGCCCGACGCTTACCCTTCTTGGCGGCTGCCTTTGCCTTCTTCTTGGGGAGGGCTTTTCCCAAACGGAAGGATCCGTTTGCGCCAGTGCCTTTAGCTCCGCGGACTAACGTGCCTTTGTCAACACCAGACCTCAAGGAAGTACGTAGATGGGCGCCGATTCTGGTAGATTCATTTCCCACATCGTAGTTGGCTTGGATATACTGGCCGATCTTTTGACGGGATGAACCTCCGCGTTCCTTCAAAGCAGAAATTGCAGATCGGACCATCTCTATGTATGGTGGATGAGTGGCTGGAACCTTCGGTGCCCTCTTCTTCACGGCTTTAGGAGCGGACCTTGGCGGGCTGGCTGTTCTTGAACCGGGTGCAGACATGATGAGTTCTTTCCTCGAATAATATTCAGATGAAAGTGATGGAGGTTCAGTGGCTGAGCTCAAATTTATACCAATAGCGCGGACGTCAACGAAATTCATCCACGCCTGATGGCAAGTGCTTGTTATGTATCTATGCTTTGTGTTTCTTACCTTTTTAAGATTGCTTTTTTCAAGTAATACATCATCGAATAAATTCAAATAAATCAAACAGACTCTTTCAGAGATATATAAAGCCACTATCTTAAAATTTTGAACACCTAAATATTTGTCGTTTTTTAGTTTTCAGTTCATAAACCATGCCAATATGAATTATTTTATCAATAATTGCGAAATAAACATTAGTTTTCCTTTTATTTTTCCATTTAAGTTATGTTTTCTACACTTATAGAAGTATATTTCATTTATTGGTTATCCCATGTAAATGGTTAAATATTCAAATCGACAGTTATATGCTTCTTTCTTTTCTAATTCGAGTGAAAATCAACGATGCTGAAAACAAAATCTACGTCAACTCCATTGCCGAATCAAACAACATGGCCGAAAGGCAAAATCGTCGAAAACTTCCGCGGTTAAAACTTTTTGAATATGCCCCGTGGAATGTACTGATTTATCTTCTTCTTGAGAGCTTTGATGGGGAAAAGATTTTACAAGAAACAGATTTTTTCATTTGTTGACTTGAACAGTAAGTTACAATTATTTTCTCTTCTGAACATTTTTCTGCAGATTCGTGTACATGCTGGCGTTCGGATCGTACACTTTCCTGTCAACATATGAACAGCAACGAGTGTAAACATTTTTAGTTCACACAAAGCTTCATTAGAGATAATCAATTGGTTTATTGGAATGCAAAATTTTAACGATTCATGACTTTGTGAGCTAATGTGATGTCAAACGACACATACATTAGTTTAGCCCCACGTTCATTCCCGCCAAAAGTCGACTGTTCTACATGTAGTTAATGTAGTCGGCTTTAGAACCACCATAAATGTTTTCCAAAGATATCTGATCATCTACCAATCTATCGTCCACAGTATAACAGTAGAATAATATGTATTTTTTAAATTGGTTTATTCATATATATTTTTCTTCACAATCCTACATAAAATTACATTCATTTTTTTCTGAAAAGTTGTTATTAAATCGTCCGTTGTAGACAACTCCATTGTAAAACATAAAAAATAATCTTAATATATAGCTGCATGTTTCTATTGGTTTGTTTTCATACGTGTAGAAAGTAGAATTTGTGTGAAATCAATATTTTTTACACTATTTACCGCCAAAATATAATAAATGAGAACCAACGATTGGTCAAACTACCCAAAGTAAGAACAAAAATAGAAGTGACACGAACAGAGCTGCTTCAGTTTCGATTTTACTGAAGATTATTGCCAGATTGTACCACGTGTAAGCTTTATACTTGTAAAATGATAGAAAATGAGGTACACCGAAAGTGTCCTAACTGTTCCAGGTAATTATATACCTTAAATATTTATTAAAATCAATTCCTATACATAGTACTTTTATTTCTTTTACTATTTACTATTTTTTTGTGTCATTTCATTGCCAGAGCGTTACATGATGTACACTGCCATGTGACTGTCTATAAAACTTGTAACTGTTTCTTTGGTACATTGAGATAAAATTAAATTGTGAAATGATAAATTCAGTTGGAAATGACTGGTATCGAGAAAATATGTGAAGTATTATATAAATAGCTGTCAATTGAATATGCATGCCTGTGCTGTTGGGGAGAACGGACAGAACGGGGTCCATCTCCCCAAATTCTGTCATCCGATAAACAATGAAGATTGCATTTTAAAGCAATTTTGCTTTATTTTTCACAAAGGCACATTTATGTAAGCTTATTTAAAACACTAACAAACCAGGGCAAAATGTAAAAGTTGGGTTAATGCACAAAACATTCTAGGACTGATTTTAAGGTTATGCCGAAAAAGATTACAGTACAGGCCTGAATATGTACACACAAAGTAGAAATGCAAGACATCGAAATCATTAAATGGGTCCACAAAAAGTCATTGCCTCATCTTATGTGTTTTGTTGTATAGGTACTGCACTTCAAAATATTTTGGTTGTGTAAGCTTTAGTCCGAGGGGCTCAGACGATAGTTTTTGAGTTATTCTCTGATGGGCAAAAACTAACGAGGGCTCAGACGATAGTTTTTGAGTTATTCTCTGATGGGCAAAAAATGTTGTTTTCAACGTCAGGCATTATCAAAAACAAAACGTCAGGGCCACTCGGACTATGTAAGCTTATGCTTCGTAAGTTCAGCCATATGAAATATAGTTATGCATTGACATGTACATGTAATTGTAAGCTAATGCTTATTATATGCCATAACATTTTAGGTGACAAAAACCTATTTCAATGATTACACACTTTATCTAATAAGCTTACAATACTTTACAAGTTTTTAAATTTTGGTTCCAAGGCAGTAGTTCAGTGATGTGTGGGACTGCTGAGCCTGCTTTGATGTGCAGGTTTAACAGTCTGGTTAAAATCAGATCTAAAAATATCACTGTCTTTTGTTCATCAAAATTATGACCTGATGTCTAGGCCCACAAAACGGTTCATTTTGGGCCAGCTGGGGTTCATAAAATATCACCGTTCCATTTGTCCTGTAGTAACTGAGGGGCGAGTCGTTTAAATCTCTATTAAATATAACCCTGGGCTAGGAGATGTAACTCTATGTTGAAGGCCTACATCATCATATATCTCTATTTCTAGATTAGTGAATTAATATTCTATTACTAAACTCTCCTATTCTTAATTTTCAGCTACTGGACCCAAGTAAAAACGGAGCCGACAAAAGCACATAAGTCATTAGTAAAAAGAAAAAAATCTTGTTTTAAAAAAATAAAAACTCAGGATCTATCTCAGTGTATGAAAAAATTCTTGACTTTTGAAAACAAAATGCTGTTTCATAAATTAAAATTTCCGGATGCTGCTGAATAATGCATTTTACTAATAAAAATTAAAATAATACCATAGTTAATGTAACAGAAGAAAGTTGTGAATAGAACAATCATGATACGAATTAGTTATGATTTCAGATCCCGACATATTGGTCACAATCGACAGCACGTAAATAACTGCGCAGAAGAAAAAAGTACTTTATGAAAATATGTCCGGTGAATGAATTTCTTGCTCGTTAATTTGGATTTCCAATATGGCGACACTCTTATGTGCTTGTTGGCATTGGTTGCCTATATGTCCATTCCACTGGACATTTTTGTTTAACACGATGAAGCTGTTGTTTACGAATTTTGCTGGACTGGTACATTTGTGCAGTTTCGCTGAGTACAGCCATGTTTCCTCAACAGGTGACCGATTTAACGGGAAAAAATTTGTAGAGTTTTGTACTCAACGAAACTTCACAAATGTACGAGTCAAACAAAATTTGTAGAAAACCACTTAACCATACAGCATTGCTTAATAAACATGTCCAGTCGAATGAGCCTAAACCCCGACTTTCATTTTTTGAAGCAGCAAAAATATATGGATTATGACTGACCATGAGATTAATCCCACGTTTTTTTTATTTTTTGAAAAGGAAAATAAAAATCTCTTTCATGTTCCTTTTACGGCTCAGTATACCATATTTGGAAAGCGGCTCTATCTGTGATTGGTCAATTTTGCAAACCAATTGACAGTGTCAAACTCATAGATATGAGGGATCACATGAGGTGACTCCTGCAATAGTGGCGGGGGTTCTTTCACAGTTTTCTCTCAGTTTACAGAGCAAGAAGTGGCCAATCCATCATACATGTATAGGTGAAATAAGCTTACCCTTGAGTACAATATTAAACCCCAGTCAAACCATACATGTAGCTTTAAATTTACGCACTTTGTATCATTGTTTACAATAGGTTGAACAATCAACACATTCTGTTACCAGTAATTTATATATAATTCAACTCCAGCTTAATATGCTAAATGTGTCAATTTTGTTTTATAGTTCCCAGGGATAGAACAATCACTTTATCAGTGAGATTGGAAAGGGGAGTAACTCTGAGAGCCATGGATGAAATGTCCCTCCCAGGAGTAGAATATTACGGCTTACATGTGTAAAGATATCAAGGATCATATTCAGGGTGAAGTATTCAAAATATTGAAACAAAAAGGAATACGGGGGTTTCCAGTTATGACGTCACGACAACAGAGTGACGTCCCTTTGCGAAATGACGTTGCCACTTTATGGC
>JAQQZZ010158517.1:0-12171 GCA_030265115.1 Mopalia vespertina | reverse complement strand
GCCAGTGCAAGTGGCTGACAGCCTCCCAAATCAAATGAAATACACTTATTCAAATCATGGTTTTCAAGGTATCTGAACACAAACTACGTCGCCCGCTCCCCCCTATTTCTCTGATCTCTGATTATAAGAATGATTGACTTCATTGTATAATTCTGCATAGTGTATTAACCTATGGTTACGTACAAGCTGCATCCAGTACGTTGTAATAAACTAATAATACACGATGGATTCGATCGGTAGGGGGCTTCCGCATAACTCTAAAACTGCAACTCGTTCTTAAACCCCAATAAATAAATCATACAGACCGAAATATTAAGTGTAATTTACATAATGGCGACCGTATACGGTGTGGTGGAATTTGGTAAAATACAATATAATCCGTGGTTTAAACGGATACAAAATCTGTACATCTATTGTTTGAAGTTAAATGATGTATTTACTTTCAAGTTGTAAAATGAAGCAATGGCGGTCATATTGATTTGCGGTATTTGGTCAAATATAAACCCACCCAACATGTTAACATGAGAAAGCTATATACATTTTCGCACCCCGCTACTTTTAGTTAACTATAGGCCTATTTTGATATTTGAAATAAATATATTACACAGAATTGACGTTTTATTAATTCTTGATGACAATAGCCTCCTGGAAACGACTGCTTTGTTCATTTGGTTTTATGGCTAGATATACACGTAGATAACGTAGCTTTCACTGTTTGAAGATGAATTAAGGGCTGACTTCACGACTATATTTTTTATTTCAGCTGAATTAATGTTAGTATACTTGCATGTATTTAAATAATGGTTTACAGCATTTTATACGATGTGAATATAGAATGATGCGAATAACTCTTTACTGAAGAAGATAGAGATGTTCGCGAGGAGTCCGAGACGTGGTACACGGAATGCATTACCATGGCATATACGATTCATTGTGAAATTTTAAGTAAGGTTTTTGTATAAAAGGAGTAAGTCTATAATTAAGAGCACATTCTGACAATAAAATTCGTATTTAAAAAAAACCTACTGAGAAAGTTACAGCTAGAAAAGAATGATGCGATGGTTATGAAACACACTGCAATGATATCATACACGCTACATGGAGTATTGACGTTACTGTATTCTACAGTATCCTGGTTTTAGTAATGTCTTCAGAAAGACACTTGATTAATGTGTCTGCGTAAATTACTATAGTCATCAATATTCGTGTGAGTTGAGTTACAGCCTTTGTCGTGTGTAAACTGAATAATTTTATATTATTTTTTAGGAATTACAGATATAGTTTTTCCAAATTGACGCCCTTCCGAAAGGTATGATTGTAATCGATTTATCAGTTGTAATTGATACGGAGCCCAATATTGGACAAAAGCCTATATTTATTCAGCAAGTTATTATGAATCCAGTATCAAAATTAATACTGCATTCAAGTATTTTTCTCTTTTATATCAAATAAGGAATTCATAACGAGATAATACAGTGTATATAGTGGATTTTTTTTTCACGAAAGCAATCCCGACTTCTTGATATGAATTCGTTATAAAATATCAACTTGGTCATATCTATTAACTGTAGTAACGTTTGCTGTTTAGGGCGGAATGTGAAAGTAGCTTTTGGCCATTACCTTTGCATTACCTGTGATACGCATACATGTTTGGTACACCTAGCATTTGAAAATGTTTCCGTGGCGTAATCAGAATGTACGCCAGATATGGTTGGCTCCCCGAAGATAGAAACATTCCCTGGAGCATTTGGATTATACATTTTACGATTTGCCACATGTAATTCATTTAAATTCCATGTTACATATATATCGTGATATCACACCACGTCGCATACCAGAAAAGATACGATAGTGTTAAAATCTGTATATGTAATGCAAGCAATGAACAGTCAGCGTTCACGTGATACCGTTAATCATTTGCTTTATATTGGATACATTTATCACTTCGTCGTTTTCAGTATTGGGATATTGAGGAATTGAAATAATTTGTTTAATTATAGGCATAATCTTTCTGTATTTTTGTTTTTGTAGAGACAGACGATTTTGCTTGCTCCGCCTGGATTCGAACTCGGGAATGTTTGACTTTCAATGTTTGCCAAAATTCTTATTTTCCAGTGATATCACGTAGATATCTACTTAGTTAGTTTGTAAACAAAAATTGTATGGATACATTTTCGCACTGATGCAGAATATAATCTATAGTGTCTGGTGCAGGCGTGCAAAATGTACAAGCACAGTCATTATTTTTAGTTATTTTTCTGAGTGGGCATTTATAGCTTATATTATATCTATAATCTAACGGCAAGTTTACAGGCAACACCGGAATTTCGTATTATTACAACACATTTTCATATGAGGCAAAACTCTCGCCAGACATCTTCCCGTTCCCAATTAACCTGTCGCTTTGGTAGTAATCAAACCATTATAAATTATTTTGACACCTTTTCTGTAATAAAAGGAAACAATTAAAATCTAGCAGGTGAATACGTTTTTTCTTTCTCAAAAATAACCTGATATTCTTCTGTATAATGAATAACACTGATCATATACAAGATGAATTGTCTTATATTTCATAAAAGATAACATGCGAGTGTTCTCTCTAAATATAGGACTAACAAAATCTACATATTTGCGCACCTGTATTTATATAAAAAAAGGTACATTTTTCATATTTAGCCACACCTGTATTAATTCACTTAAACTACATTCATATTTAGCACCGGTTAAGTTACCATGTCACATCTGTCCGAAAGCCGTGGCAAAGAATTGCATTTGTTGATTATATCGTTTGCAATATGCAAATCGAACACTGACTTATACCGTGTGAGTGACTTATTGACTAACGAACGGCTTATCTCCCAACACTCTGGTATATAATGCAAGAATTTTTATGCTGCCAGCTATGGAAGAACATTAACTTTCCAACATAGCAATTTTATAGTTCACTTCACATTATAGTTGTGTTACAGTTCACTCTTTCGAAGTACACCGCCGTCATATAAGTGAAATACACTTCAGTACCGTTTTAAACACCAATCAATCTGAGCTTCTATTTAACTGATATCCAGTTACCCAAAGTAAATATGTATTAAGCAAAATTTTCTGTTAAAAACTAATGTGTCAAAGATATTTCGTTTGTTTGTTTGTTTGACAGACTGGGGTTAACGTCGTACTTATGTCACTCACATGACGGCCTGCCAGTCCAATGGGTGAATGAAGCCAACTGCGACAACACTGGCAACAAACAAGTCCATGCAACAGATAACACAATCCGAACAATCACAGGACGCAATACAGACATCATGAACAGATCGGCTTCATGTTGCCTTTTAGCTCCGACAACACCAGGGCTACAGGAAGCTCTCTCACAGCCCTTCGCCAAAGGTATTTAGAAGCACTTTATTGTTATTACATCTCCCCAAGGATCTACGCGTGAAAAGAAGGAGGAAATCCGGCTTCCTCTTTTGACTAGTAAGTTCGTCACATTTGCCCTCAGTATTGAATGTAATGAATTCCAGGACCATTCACGTTATTGATCATGGAGGGTTTAGTATTCCAGGGAAAGACTTTAGACTCTACCTCCAACAATAATATATTCCTCGATAATTATACGAGAGTTGTGAGCAATCGATTGTTGTATATACATGTAAAAACATCACAAGCGATAATATCAAACATTTTATAGGACATAAAGAGATGTGATAATAATTTTTGAAGGCATATTAACATTATTTTTCTGTACTTTAAAAATATACTATATAAGCATCATCAAACCATCAAGCTTTTACAGCAAAACATTGACAAAATTTTGCAGTGTTATCAAAAACTTGGTCAAGCTTGTATATTTATAGAAAGATCACTCTAGTTTGTGAGTATAGAAAATCGCTCGCCTCCGCCATTAATCTTAATTCCAGCTAAATCTGTCGTAATAAATGGCCTTTCATTGAATAAGCTCTTGAATATAAATTGCTCTAGAAATCCATCATCTTAAGTTGTTTTGATTGTGAGTGAATTAACTGTCATAAAGACCTGACCAATTCGAAAAATTAAGAAGTTTCATCCAACTGATCCCATTAATTTTGCTCCAGAAAAAGATGTGGGTTTTTTTCGGAAATAGGTTTGTGACGTATACTATGTTTGATGAGGTCGGCCTATGTCTACAGTTATCTGGACAACGGGTATTTAGAATTTTCGGGTGTATATATATGTAAGGAAAATAACAGATGAAATAATGATATTTGCTAAGCTATAGTGTTATGTTCTGGTTCCATATTTTTCAAATGGTATCGAACAAAATAATGTTATTGCATTTTAACTTCTTGAAAAAAGTTTAACTTAGAGAAAGTTTGAGTAGCAGATTTGGATACAGAAATACAAATTGACAAAACAAGCTGCATTGAGAGGACCTAGGGGCGGCCCAAGCCCTACATTGTCGTATAATCATTCACATGGCCTTCTGGGGAATAGTTTTTTACTTTCGTTTTGATTAAATTAGTATGTAATAAAATTTAAAAAAAATTATATTATTTTTGTCGCTGGGTGTGTTCTATGGGTTAACATGTGTATAACGAATATATGTCGGTATGTTTCTTTGTTTACTGTTAGTTTCACTAAGAATGTAGATATACATTTCAGGAAAAGAAACGACACACGCGTAAGTTTTACAACTCAGCGGTGTCATATTTTTGTTTTATTTACTCAAGCAGGTCTTAAAAACATTGTTAATATTTATCTTTATTTCCTAGGCATCCTAATTTGATTTAAAAAAGAATAGCGTTTTCTTAAAAAGAAATTGGAACCATAGCATGACTATAAGCTAAGGGTTAAGACATACGAAAGATAATCGCATTGATACTCAAAATCTGTTGTTCGTTCCCCTGATGGTGCAAGTTATTTCTCCGTTCGTATTTTGTACCTTACATTTCAGTCATGGGGGCGTTGTATGTCCACTCTCTGAAGCATTTGTCTATAATATTTGGAGAAAAAAAGGGCATTAACCAGAGAAAAGTACGGCACCAAGCAACAGGCGGAATTCCGCTTTAATACGGAGAACTTCTATGCCTGTCAGAATTGATGGATATTAACGTCTCCCATAAAAAAGGCTTATTAAGCATTGTGTTTAACTGACAAAAAGCATCGTTGACACATATGCCAGGCGGTCACACAGTCCGCCGTCATAATAATGAGTAATGACACAAATTTGCTGATGGCGCTTGAGATAAGGGCACAGTTAGTAGAAATAACAACAGCCCTCCCATTCAGTCGATCCTGGATATAGATCAGGTTTTAGATCTAGCATAATTTAGGGAAGGCCTTAATCGTCTTAATCGTTAACCGGCTTGCTACGCAGCAAATAACACAGAAGCATTATCTATGACCTACGCTGTCAAAAAGCCAACTACTTCCTTATACTGCTTACTGAGGCTCGTCGCTCATGGTTACATCTCGACAATTATAGAATGGATGACAGCTGCTTGCAATCAAGGGATATATAATATAGAGTGAACAAACTTGCAGAAATCTATAATTTCGAAAAAAATGAACTTAAAGTAAAAAGTAGTTTGTAACTTAAAGTAGTTTGTCATTAAGTCACAAAATACGGACATGTTAAACAGTAATTTTGGAATACAAAAAAGCGCATTCAGATGGTATGATTTCAACTCTTTCAAAAATCTTGCTCAGGCAAGCCGAGGGAGATATTGACAATACGTAGACTATAAGAGATACTCTGCATCTACCTTGACCAGGAATTTCATACGTTTGGCTTGATCCTGGCTGGGAAACCGAAATAACATATTTCCGAAATTCCGGGACGCCAGTGAAATTTTGCGCATGAACAACTGCTAAAAAGGAAATGTTGCTATAAGACAGCTTAAATTCCCGGCCCTGGTGTAGAACTTAGTCTTGGCCGGGCTGTTTAATAGTAGTGTCAGAATATATGTGGGAAGACTTTCAATTGTTTTTAATGTTCTGTATATAGTTTACAAGACTAAGAACAATGGCATTGGGTTCCTTGGTTTGGCCTAATTGATTACAATAATTATGCTGGGCTAATGTTGCTGTACCCATAATAGCCACATGATCATTTATTTCTGAGATAGACTCCACCATATTGATGTTTCCTGATTAATAATGGAGTCACTCAGAACAATAGTTGTCTAACTACATAGTTTACATTTTCTTTAAACAATGACCTAAAGACCACAAGGTATTTAAAAAATAGCTTGTAATAAATAACGTCTTTCTTTTATCTCTTTGGTTGTTTTGATTCTGCTTTCTCTTTGTTAAAAAGCTTTTTTTTTTACCTTTAACGTACACGTTGTCAAATTCAAATAATAAAATATGCAGTCAGACCACTATTGTCCTGAAGGGCTCAATTCTCTTTTAACTGCTATATGATGACAAATCCATTTTTAATCCTTATTTTTGAAACGTATATATTTTGAATAAATGAAGAGAGAAAAATTTGCTTGCATCCACGATACGCTGAAGTTCTGTTTTACTCTCACGCATGGTGCTTGGAGATAAATATTTTATGCAATTGGTTAAGTTCAACTGCTTCCATACTCCAAGGGTTATTCTGCAGAGTATATACGTATTATAGTTGTTCAAAAACATATCAATAACAGCTTCATCAATAAATAAGCCCTTATTAATGTCTCCACTACGGCTCGCCCATCGGCTTAGATAGATATCTTATCTAGCCGCGGAATTTTATTTAGTTGCCTGATTGGGGTTTAGCGTCGTATGTTGGTTTATTTCTCTAATATGACGTCGTGCCAGACATATATGGGCAAAGAAAACCACTATCCACGCCACTGTCAACAAACAATGACAATACAGGACAACCACAACATAAATACGTCACAAAAGCATCATGTTGCCCCTTTCATTCGAGAGCAACATGAAACTTCTCGCAACCGCCCGCCGGCCGCCACTAGATTTTAAAGTCACTATATACATCATGACGCAACATGCTGTGTATTTTAGCATTGTATCTTACTTGTAAAATAATTTATTCATAAATTAATGATATCATAAAAAAAAAATTAAGTAGAGTCCCTAGAAACGACCATCTTGATACGCAAAAATACGATTTGTTGCCTAAAGAGTTGTTTCAGTTAAATTTTACCCAATGGCAACCGTTGTCAAAAGCAGTGTCAATTTGTATTTTTCTCTAGTAATTGAAGGGGCGAAAGTGTTACCTCTTTGGGGAATACAATTCATGGAATTGACCCTTGCCACTAATCCTTCATTGTCAGTTAGTCGTTGACGTAGGTCAGAAAGAGCAAATATTTGACAACTTCTTTATTGTTAAATATCTCAGCTATCATCAACATTAATAACGATGTTGGAAAGAGATACAACACTGCGCTCTAGTTGTTTGTAAATAAAGAAATTACCCCCCATTTATAAGAACGCTGCTGTCTGTGGACTGTTTATGCAAAGAACTTAAGCTGCCCGAGTCTGGTTTTGGTGGATTAGAATACGTATTGTTTAGTCAATGTTATAATAGGGTTTACAAACATCGCCTCCACTAACTTAAGTAGTGGTTATAACATCTGGCATTAATCACCTCAACATGTCACTGATAACATGTGGTCTATTGAGACGTCAGCTGTAAGCCCAGCAAAGGGTACTGCTCTATTTACTGGTGGTTCAACCACCTGATGCCCATACCAGTATATGCCTTATCTGATATCAGAAATACTCAAAATATATCGACTCCGGAACTGTTTTGCGTTGCCCCGGTGCTCTCAGAACCAACGACCGTGCAGCGCAGAGCCGGTCTATTTGTGATGTATTGGCATTGCATCCTGTGATACCAGTGCTTGTTGCCAGTGGCGTTCACGATGAACTCCTTCATCCATTAGACTGGAACGTCGTCATATAAGTCCTAAAAGTACAGCGTAAGACACCAAACAAACAAACGACTTACTGTGACGATTATGTTCTGATGTGTGTAACAGATGATAGTTAACCCAGTTACCTCTTTTAGCAGCAGAACTACACCCAAAATAAAAACAACCAGTCCTTTCTATCCCACATCTCATTCTACTTAGTCTAACATGCACGGTATCTAAGAACTGTATGTACCGTAATACTACGAGTATACGTAAAAGTTTAGACACTTGTTCCGCTGATGAATATGTTTGCAGTTTATTTTGAGAGTATTGTAGGAAAACCAGTAAGTATGGTTTGAGATAATAACGTTTACTTCGCAGGAGATACCAGAAATGATAACATCGTACATAGAATGACTAAATGCGATCTGTGGCCTGTGGGGCACAAGTAATACAAAATGCGTCGTATATGGATCCATAAATTTTTATGTAAATTAATATCTGAATCAATATCGTGTTATTCGCCATGCATAATAAAAGAAAAGGACTCACCGAGCTCAGCGTATGCTATAGCCCCGGTATAGCTGAAAATACCACAGGCAGTCCAAAGTATGATTGATAGACCCACAGATCCTGCCCCACTAAGTACTCCCTTAGGGCTAACAAATATTCCTGCTCCAATAATCCCACCAGCGATATAGCTGGTGGCGGCCACAATAGTAACCTTCCTCGGTATGTAAAGTATCGACTCATCATCGTCTCCGTAATCATCCACAACCAGGGCTTTACTCTGCTTTCTCCGCCCGTTCTGGTAAGGCATATCCGTATGATTACTGGTATTATCCGGGGGTTCGCTGGATGCAAACGTCCCCCGACGGCTGCTAGCCTTACTCATGACTGTAACGGCACTTATATCGCGAAATCCTTAAACAAACTGATATCAAACTGGGTCATAACGCGCCAGTGTTAACTTCATCTCCGAGACATGCACATTCGTATTCACATTTCACACTAAGTCAAATTCAATGATCTTATGAAAATACTGCGTATCAAGTTGCTGACATATCGGAGGTAATATGAATTCCGTGTGTGAGCTTTAGTTCGCGTTTGAGTTGTGGTTTCTAGCCGTACAAATACTGTACTTCGCCCTGGAAGCTTTGAGTGTTCTGCTTGGATGCATTGCGGTCAGCTCGCTTTATTGTATCGTACGTTCGCTATACAGTGTATACACACTGCCATAAAGTAATTCTCTGACAATCGAGTGCATAATCCGAAGCTAACACGTCTAAACTCATAAAACCGGATTTTCTCCCGGTTGTAGTTCGCTGCAACAGAACACATTGACTTAATTTCAACCAACGGAATGTAGCATTGGCAGGCGTTGTTCAACTCTCGGCTACACTGCTTTACGTCCAAGTTGTGACTGGGTTATTTGCTATGCGTGCCTCGACTTCTGTGGGAACAACAGAGACTAACACTGTGGCCAAGCGATAGATTGCTGTCAGCGACCGGAAATTATGACCGTTAATGTATATTCCAACAGCATTCAGCTTGAGGCCGTTATATAGTCATTACATCCAACAAGAATGGCCCACAAATTACCCGGAACAAAGCCTGGTGCATCTGTCAAGCAAATAGAAAGCTAGTTACAGCTAATGTCCATTAAAATACCAATCGATTCTGTCTATTTTCTGTTACATACACTCTGTCTATTCCATCAGTATACAGACCTCCAAACCAGATACAACCCAACTCATTCACAGGCCACAAGGGTACAATCAATTCTGTCAGACGAACAGAAATTAGATTAGACACAGACTTGTTTCTTCAAACAGCCTTGATTCGCCGTAGACCGACAATGCTCACATAGACAACATTACCACAACTCCGCTCTAGTCTTTGACTGCTGGAGCTTAAAGCTAGCGGCGTCAATTCACCATTGTAAGGACACTCCACAATCAAGCCGGAGGTGTTAAAGTATGATTCACTTACACGGCATTGACCATTAAGAAGCTATTAACAACGGTTTCAGTATCTGTAAAGGCTTTACTGTTCTGTCGCGATTCAGTGAACACAATTCAAAGCCAAAGATTATTTTGAGCAGTATATATTTGGTGCCTTGTTAATTATTAACTCGGATCTACTTATCATATTTCAATTAGGTACGGTTCTTAAAAGGACATTTCCAAATCGATATAATGGATGAACAGAATTACTATAGTAAGGCTTTATACATAAATAGATTGTGACTATGGAATCTGTGTTTAATCAAGCGTCTCAGAATCACAATGGATCCTTCTGGCTAAGGGCAGTTTGTTTGAAGAGTAGCACTACTGTCTTTACTTAGCACTGGAGGAAAATTATCTTTCCAACATTATGGAAACGCTTCTCATCTTGGTTGTGCCAGTGTTAATTATTGTTGGAATACACTGTCATCATAGAAGTGAAATACCCTTAAGCAAGACGTAAAACACCAATCAATCAGAACCAAAATGGGGAAAGGGCGGGTGTGTACGCTGCAGTAGAGCATGGCAAAGTAAATTTTACACAGGGTTTAATGGAGTTTAGAAAAAAACGACTGCTCCAATAGTTGGGTCGCGTGTACAAAAGTAATAATCGTTTAAAGAAACGTTTGTCCATCACAGCATTTCTTGCAGAGTTTTATGTTTAAACATCGCAAGGAGTCTGTCAGTGGAGATATATGCAATGTTTCTTTGATTGGGATTTAACACCGTACTTAAGGTTACTTCAGTGACGGCGTGCCAGCTCAGCGGGTGAATGAAGCCACCATTGACGTCATTGGCGTCATCACAACACGTGACAATCACAAATCGCTACACTACTCTCCTGGCCATGTTTTTGCTCGTGACGCTTTTCTAAAATAGTGTACAGTACCATATGTTTTCGCGACATTTCTACAAAGGAATGTATGCAGTGTTTCCTTGCGATATTCGCCTCAAATGTGTGAGCAGTGCTCACATGTTCTCTCGTGACGCTTCTCACAAGCCGCATGTGTAGTCACCGTGGCGTGTTTCTAGCCCAAACACCTCCTCACATCTCAGGTCACGACACTTCTCTGGAGTAGTGTGTGCAGTGATATGTGTTTCCCATTTCCTACGATTATCGGGTACATTAAAGGAAACCTTAAAACAAATAGACGAGGTTTTGTAATTTTGTTTTGATGTTACACGGTAGAAACTCGTTTAAACTCGTTATCAACATAGTTGCATGTCAAATTGTTCCCCTTATCGCGCAAATCACAATGCAAATGATTCAGGTAAGGTTGCTGGACAGGTTTTTCTTTTTTAAAACGCTTTCTTTGTAGCACATCATTCAAATGCATTGGGTAGACCGAAATACACTTCATTGATGTACGGTATCTGGATATTTGCATATTATTTGTTTGACCATAAATCGTTATTTTTAAATAGAAAAAAAATGCCAATCTCTCCCAGTTCGTGGGGTTTTGCTTTAGTGATACATGTTTTGATACACAGATTATAATATATAATAATAACCTTTATTCTCTTACGCTAATAGAAAGTTCAAAATACAGAAACACGATGTCATGGCAGACATATTTACTGTATACCTAGATTTGTAATATTTGAAATTAAGTAATAAGCAAACACTTGACTGCCATATTACAATAACATACATACAATAATATCACTGTATTATCGGGGAAGAAGACTCTTCCTTTTTTCGAAGGATTTCTTCAGATAGACTATTAGTTCAGTTAAAGCCCCACTAACCGCTGAATGGGTTAAAACTATTTATAAAAAGAACATCGGTGAGTTTCTGTATTTTTTCCCAGACAGAAAAAGTTATGCACTTTCCATTTTTGCCATTAACTGAAAGTTTTGATTTCCAATTTTTCTTTAAAATTAATGCAAAAGTTTGTATTTATTTGGATACTCAACATACGCGTCCCATCTACGATAACTGGGCACGACTAGTTTAAGCTAACGCTGTTTGATACAAATGTATTTGGCCATATAGAGCGATTTATCACTAATTACAAAAACTGGAAACGTTGCATTATATACTTTAGGCAACGAAATGGCATTTTAGTAATAACTTGTGTGCTTTAACAATGGCAACCAAAAAAAAAAAATGTGCTAGTTAGCAAGTAAATAAATGTGCAAGAATAACGCCAGACACACTTTAAAAGTATTTATCATAATGGGATGTGATATACAACTCCTTGTTGGTCGATCTAATTTCCATAATTTTCAAAAATAATTGTAAGCCTATATTCGAAGATCTTATATTAGATAGATTGTTTGTAGCACTCACTCAGTAAATCGGAATCTATCGATAGTTT